>SNQJ01S0153393.1:18167-39055 GCA_010110895.2 Picea sitchensis | reverse complement strand
CCTATGCTCATGAATTTAGTTTTTATTGCATTTCTTAGTTTAATTCTTAATTCTAGTTTTTGTTTTCTTTCTCTAACTCTTTTCTCTACAACTGTTCTGCTCAGCAGAACCAACTGAGCTTGCAAGCACCTCTATTTTGCTCACCAAGGTGACGAAAGAGGCGCAACAATGAGTTAATGAAAGAGCTTACCCATTTGAGAGCAGGACCCGAAGACGTAGTCCACCAGGGACAAACTCCGTTATCAAGTTTTTGTATTCAGAACTAATGCTTATGTCTCTTCATTTATGAGTTTTCCCTTCTTTAATGGTGCACTTTAATTTATTCTCATTTAATGCAATTCTTTATAAGTCATGATGAAAAGATCTTGGATCACTAGCTAACATAGTTTTTGTTAGGATTGTATGTTTTTTAAAGTAGCTAGTTTTCTAAGCCTTTTTTGTAGAATATACACCATCGTGATCTACTGGAAGCAATTGTTTTCGGCATTTTACGGTTATATATATAAGATAGTAGATAGTCTTTATTTAAAATTTTGTTTAAGATTTCTTAAAGAAAACTTTTGATGTACATTTTCTACAAGCCTCATTTTAGCATTTTTCTTAATAAAAATATCTTCCAGCTATAGTTAAAAATAAAATAAAATACTAGCTAAGATGATGAGTCCATTTATCATCAATTGGACTTGAACCTAAATCCCCCCTTAGACATCCAAGCTATGGTGAAACATGAGCCTATAACAAATGTGGAATTGTATTTTTAAGTCATAAACTTCACTAACTCAAAACAAAAAAAGTGTTTATTTTATTTGTAATAATATTTTTATTATAGTATAAAATGAAATATGTAAGGTGCAAATATAATGCGTGTAAATATAATTCAAGATTTGGTTGTAATACAGTAAAGCTATTTTATACATTACATCAAAATATATTTCAAATTTTGATAGTAATATAGTACTTTACATTGAGGGTGAGGATCATTCCATGGAAATATATAAGTTGTAATATATCATAATCCTTAGTGGATTGCAGTGATGGCACTGGATGGTACACTAGACCTAGGTAGGTGTAACTAAGCGTTTACACGGCTAAATGTCAAATCCAGTGGATCTCTCATGGGATGACGAATATGGACTATGGGCCAGTGAAGTCCTTGTACTGGCAGATGACACCTATAAACTTATGTACGAGTGCTTGCGTCAGTATTCAAAAGGGACAACTACATGTGCTAAGCATACATCACTCCCTTCGGCATGTTCTCAATAGTTGGCCTCCGATCCGAGACATGGAAGGGTGCCTAACCCAAATCACATGAATTTCACAAGCCTTGGGGAGGGTCGACACATGGAAAACCTCCCTTGAGAAGAAAACCAGTGTGTACTTTCTAAAACCACTAAAAAACCTTGCCCAAGATCTATTACAAAGACCCTTCCCGTGCATAAGCCTTCACAAAGAATAGGAGGTACTAGACATAATAGAGTTACTGGTAGTCTTGTGCAATCTTATCGTAAGTTGAAGAGCTAGAAAGTTAGGGAGCCCAAGTCCAGTTGTGTCCTAGGAAAGGATATCGCTATGGACAGAGTTGTCAGCTTATCAGAAAAAGAACTTGTAGGTGAATTTTACTACACAAGAATGACTGAAGTCCAACTCTCTGATTGGATTTTAGGTTTTTGGAATCCTTTAGTAGGATACAGTCCTAGATTTAGTCTCCTCTCCAATCACTGGATGGTTTTTCATTTTCTTTCTGAAGGAGATTTATTGAGAGTTATGAACTCTCCTTGGATAGTTGGTAGAGGTATCTTAACGCTTAATAGATGGTACCCTAGTTTCAACCCCCTCTCTGAGAGTTTCAAAAAAAGATTTTTATGGATGTTATTATCGGATTTCCCAATTGAGTTTTGGTCTGTAAAATTTTTTGAAGCCGTTGCCAATGTGGTTGGGAAGTTTATCTATTTAGATGGTGTAACACCCATGTTTCCCCCAACTTGTAATTAATCATTAATTAGGGTTACCATGTTGTGGCATGGGAACTGTGTAAATGTATTATTGTTTGAGTAGCCAATAACTGACTGTGGGGGTGAATCCTTGAAAGTAATGGACATGATATCACTAGAGGAAAGAATGTGAAAACTATAAGAGAGGGTTCATTATATCAAATAACCCCAAATTTCCCTTTGATGAGGATAATAAACCTGCTTCGGATCCCAACGAGAGAAATTAGTTAATGAAGAAAGGACCAATGGTTGAATTAACAACCACCCTCATGAATGGAAGCATGATCTAGCTGCATAATGTTAGCTCGAAGTACCACTGGGTCTGGAAGACCAGGCTGACCCGAGTTTCCTTCTGACAGAAGGAACATGATGGAACAAGGAAGAACCTCCCCAAGAAGGGTGTGCATGTAAGTGGATAGACCCATGCAGATAGTAGAAAAGAGACACACAGAGAGAGAGATATTTGAGGGTATGTAGAGAATGGGACATGAGCAGAAGGCCGAGATCTTGATGCCGAGGAAGCATCTAATAAACCTCCCAGAAGATGCGAAAGAGAAAGGATCGATGAGAATTGACATAAATTCTCTGGTGATATCATGGCTTGGCACGGGGGTGGCCAAAGTGCTAAGAATGAATGCCTATGAGCCTATGGTTGGGTGGAAGGACGAACACCCACATTCAGTTAGTTGGCCACCACCTATAATAGATAAGTAATCGCATATCTTATGTATTTAAGTGGTAACTGTGAATTAAAGTTGGATATCTTATTAATGTTGCAGGGACGAATATGTTTGTTTAATGATTTATACTGTATCCCTTCAATTTTGCCTAATTTTGTATTTAAGAAAATAAGAAATTCTCTAGCTTGTACACGTAAATGTCTGAGCCCTGTGGTGGCTCAAGTTAAAAAAAATTGAACTATGAATTCGTTGACTTTGGGTATAGCCTCACATGTGCATGTCGACACTCCCAGTCTTTCTAAAGGAAGGGATCAGTCAAAGCTCAAGAGAGGTAGTGCATGTGTCCACAGAACTTCTGAGAGGCATGCAGGGATCAAGAAACCCTTTAGTTCTAGAGTTGATACATGAGCGTAAGAGGCACGCAGTGGATTTATGTAAGCATTAAGTTCAGTAGAATTAGCGCAAATTACCTAGGTACTTAAGGAGCTAGCAAAACTCAAGTAGGATAGCGATATTTAAGTCTCGAAAGGAGATATCATTTCATTTGGAAGATGAATGGATGAGATTAGTTTGAGAGAAGCCAAAGTTCTTCATGATCGTCAGATATGGAGAAATAATGCGGGTGTTAACCCTTAGAACCCTTCAGACTTCGTGGGTCTAGTGAATTAAGCATATTCGTTGCACATGAGGTGAAACCACCCGAAGTCTCGAAGTTGATCTTGGTTGTAGATCTGAGGATGCATGAGAACTATCCCGACTATCGGATATACAATATAGTCAGTCTGACGTTGACCACTTCGGGAGGACAGAGTTTTGATAGCACCAAAACCCCCAAAATCCTGAAGTCTCTAAGTTGATGAGGACCGTGGATCTAAGGATCCTTCGAGATCCCTCACGACCGTTCGATTGTGGGAATGCGAGTATCAACGTCGATATCTTGTGGGAGCCCATGTGTCAAGTGATAGGGTTGTCAGGTGTCCCTCTAAGAGTGGCACACACTAGGATCCAAAGGACCCTTGAACGAAAGTTACGAGCCGAAGAGTCGAAGCAGATCTGAGCCATCCAAGCCAAATGGACAGGTGTCGTTAGATCCTGCACTTCGAGTAAAATCACTCTGGGAGAAAAGGGGATGTGTTGAACAAGAACTTCATAAGGCCAAAGAGCCAAAGTTCATCTGAGCCATACGTTTGCTGATGACAGGTGTCATCAGATCTTCCATTTCGTGAGATAGTCACTTCGGAGGAAAGTGGGGTGAAATCACACGCGAACTCTGGTAGATTAGTTTCCTATCCACAAAGCAAGGGAGGCTGTGGTGATTTCTCACTCAATCACTCTATAATTCTACAACTCTATCTATCAGCTTGATTAGAAAAAACCATGTCCAACAATTCTTGTACGCAAAAACAAAATTTGTTTCTCAGTCCACTTGAAACCTGAGAGTTGCACATGCTCTCCCTTTTCAGGGAATGGTCACCAGACTCATTCCTCTGATCATGAGGAGTTATACACCTATACTAGGTTTAACCCTTCATTAAAGCAGTAATCATTACTGCTATGGATCCTCTCCATCTGTTCACATTCCTATTTTAGTTTAAATACGAGTGTTCTTCAGCCTAATCCCATTCATGTAGGATCGACTATCATTTCCCAAGAAATGATAGGCTTCCTTTTTCACATACTAGCATGATTCCATATCATTGGGTAAAATCCCAACTGTATTTAAAATCTACATTCTTCTACTCAAGGAAATTATGCAGATGATTTATGTTTGGTAGTAACATTTTCCACAGGCTCATCTTAGCCTTGGTAACCGAATATCATAACTATACAACAACACGTACAATTGCATAGTGAATTCAACTTCTTTAATTGGGAATATTAGAAACATATAGTGTCAATTTCCAAAACATCTATCAACAGTAAAGGATTTCATTCCTCTCTTCAGTAGGGGTTTTCTACACCTCTTAGGAACGCGGTAAGATAGGGTGTTACCCCTTAAATTCCTCTAGAAATATTTTCATATGACTCGTGCATGAGCCCAAGCAGGCCAAGTGTTGTAACCTGGCTCTGATACCAATTTGTAACACACCTGCGGTGGGGACTCACATTTTTTCTCTTCTTAGGAGAATCAATACCCTCATTCGGGGCCTCTATTCCATTTTTCTCTTCCAGCGCTTTCCAACCATGATATCCATGCTCTCAAATGAGCTTAGAGCTGGCAGATATCCTCTCCCAAGTTCTTTGGGTTCTTTCATCCCCCTATACTTGCATATGACCACGGGCTATGACTAGACACCAAGATGACCACCATGTGAATCCTCCGAAGTGGTAAACCTCTGAAGTTCACAATCCGACACCACATGTCCTCAGGGATTTCGACGACCTTGATTTACTTCGGGACTTTGGCGTTCGAGAGTTTCAAACATTCCTACACCTTTTCCCTCCGAAGTAATTTGTACCCAGAGTTATAGATCGAGCACCATGTGTCCCTCATGATCGACGGTGGGGATCCACTTCATTCGTTCCTCTACTCCGCGTTGCTTTCTCCCCGCTTCGAAAGTACGTGATTTGTTGGTGCGTGTCTCCCACAGATCAAAGACTATAAATTACATCGACTCTTTGGGCTTTGAGATTTTCAACCTCTCCCCACTCACTTTCTCCTGGAGTGATTTCACCCGAAGTCGACGATATCTCGACGCATGGATAATATGAAATCACACGCGTCGAGATATGACATAGGCTTATGATTATGAATATGGTTAAGTAAATCATGGATGTAAGTTAACAAAAACTAGAATATGTCTGGATACATAATCTGGATGCATGTCAGAAATGCATGTCTATGTTCCTTACAGAATGATTAGCAAGAAGATGAAGCTAATTCAAGGTGGAGGCCATCACAGATAGCGATGGGTATGTAATGAGGAAGTTGCATGCTAAAGGATTTCCTTGTGAAGAAATTGTGTAAGGACTCTGTCAGAAGAATAGAGTCACAACCCTAATAATTGTTGAAGGTTGGGCAATGGGATGCAAATGCTGTCTATATAAGAATCTTGGATTACATTTTTAAAACAAAATGTGTAGGTGGAAGACTAGAAACTGAATATTAACCACTCTGAGAACCTGACAAAGGAGATGAATGTGAGCCGTTCATCGGAAGGAAACCAATCTCATTCGTCAGATTGACTTCAAGATCCATTGAAGTTAATGAATCAAATTCCAGTTGTTCGATAAGATCGATGACCCGTATTCATTACGAAAATCGAATAGGCACCCAAGTTAATGACGGAGCATGTGCTCGTAATTTAAATTCAATATAGTTTTGTTTTGAGTTTGGGGTTTTATCGTAGTTTAGATGACCCGTATTCATTGCGGAGTGCAAAGGAAGAATTAATGGCCGTGCTAGTTCATGACTTGCAATCAACCTACACCATTGATCTCGTCTGGGTGGATGATCAACAACCACGATTAAAAGAGTTGAGCAAGCACTTTTTAGATTACGAAGATTGAACTCCCCGATAAAGAGAGAGCACATTAGGGATTCCGCAATCACTATAAACAGTTGATTTGTGAACGATCAATGGGTGGAGTTGCAAGGAACCCATGCATTATGACACATAAACTCGTACTGTGATTGGGTTCTGTGGTTGGATTTGGAAAATCAAACTCTCGGTCTAAATTCTCGGTCAAATACTTCTATGTTAGAATTGATAGGTTTGGAATCGTGTGGATAGAATCGATCTAGGGATAAGATCGACGATCTGTATTCATTGCGAGGAAGGTATATGCACGCAAGTTAATGTCGGAGCATGTTCCCGTAAATTAAACTCAATTTTGTTTTGTTTTGATTTTGGGGTCCGATCATAGATTAAACGACTCGTATTCATTGCAAAGATCGGAAGAAGAATTATACCGCGAGCTGGTTGAGGTTCTGCAGTCCCTTACAGTCGTTAGATCTATGGGAAGATGGATCTGCATCATCGATTTGCAGACAAGGGGTTTAGCCAGGATCATAGTGCATGGACATGGGAGCTGGAGGGATAGTGCTTGAAAATAATAAAGCTAGGTCACAGCTCTCCGTCACATGGAGAGAAAACAGATTTCCTCTGGGTCAGTCAAGGAAGATAGAGTTTAACACTCTGCCTTAGACTGTGGTCGTGAGGACTAGTTCTATGGGAATAAAGGTGCTCATAGCTAGCACATTGCATGGAATTGGCTCAAGGAAGTGCATGTTTGCATGAAGGGAAGACAATGAACCCTCCATTGAGGAAGGAGGAGCTTCCGAAAATTTTGAGTACATTATATGGATGTCAAAGGAATGCTTAAAGGCATTCACGTGAAACCTGGAGTTTCACGAATGACGATATTAGGGTTGTGATCGATTCATAGAATAAAATATGGTTCTTCTAAAATAATAAATATGGACAAATAATCCATATGGTAATAAGTTGGTTGAATTCAAACACACCTTGGCAAGAGTGCCTAACCTGAAAAGTTATAACCTGAAATCAATGCAAGGGTGCATTGGGTATGAATGTGGCCACAAATGTTGGCACATTCATTAAAGCAATTGGTATCTGAATTTCATTTTGAAAAGTTGATATACTGAACTGATGCATGTGTAAGGAATGAAATTTCTTTTTTCTTGTATCATCGAATAGATAAAAGTGATTTCACTGTTAGCATGCACAATTTAAGAATTGTTTGTGATGACATTATAAAGGTGCAATGAAAATATATGTGCATGGGAAACTAACAATTTGTTTGGTTGATTGAAGTTGAAAGTGCAGGAAGCAAAGGGGTCTTGGATATGGCAACATTATAAGCCCATAAGGAAGACCAATTGCCCGTTGAGCCAAACCGCTATGGGAAGGAAAGTCCCATAATTATGAATCTAGTTCCTGTGTAGAACAAATATGAAAACAAAATGTGGAATTTGGAAATCTGTGGGTGACAAATTTACAAGAAAATTTTGAATTTAAAATGTATGATGATGTCTCATGAATTTTTGTATGTCTGTGATACGGGTGAGAAGAAAAGATCTGTCCAGAAAGAACAAATGAAGGCTGTCAAGGTGTAAAAGCATGAAAAATGACTATTGTTGAGCCATGAGAACCCCGTGGTAAGCCATGATCGCCTAGAATATGTTGTGTTGAGGTAACACAAGCCGAATGGATGCCTTGACAGAGCAAGTCTCAGGGATGCCTTGACTGTAAGGCTCGATAAAGTCTCTAGAATTCTTCTTGTGCGAGAAAACCTTGGCAAGGCAAGATGGATCACCCGAGGAACTGTATAGCAGAGAAGGGGACACCTGGGCTTGGGCCTGGAGGGTGAGTGACCACAAGGAAGAGGATACTCTGATAGTTCTTGTCAACTATTGGGATCATGCACATGATGGGTAGTTCTTCCTGCTATCACTCCAAGAAACTCATTGGGGTTGTAGTCCAAAGTTGCTTGGTAACTCAAGAATATGGTAAATTTGGTATGCTTGGAACAATGGGATAACTCAATAGCTAATGAAATGGACCACTTATCATGTATTCGAATAAGACAGTTCTTTTAGAAATCAATAATCAAACGACAAAGTTTGAACATGGGATGAAGAATACTAGTCTAGATAACCAAATACAACAATGTGCAGGGTCATACAAGATAGCAAGAAGTCTTTTAATTCAAGTTCATGAGCTTAATAAGAAGATAACAGTTCTTAGAAGCTGAGCTAAAATGAAGTAAAGTATAGAATAATGAAGTATATGAACAAATATGACATTGAAAGCAAAAGAAGACTGTGATTCTATTATCAAGATAAGAGTCTAGTACATTAGCAAAATGTATCCAAGATTGAATGCTTAGTTCATCTCATATATTGAGATTTATAGCTTTACAATAAAAGTTCAGATCCTAGAAGAATGGATCAGATATGCTAAAGATAGAAAGTCAAAACAATTTTACAAAAAGAGAGGAAGAGATCCTCAAAATGAGGTCAATTCCTCATTCTATGGTCTTCAGATCATGTAGAACCTCAGTGTTGTGCAGATAAGCCTTCCAAGGTTGTTTGATATCTCTTGAGGAAGATGAAATTCGAATTTGCCAAGTTTGGAAATAAACCCTAATTCATTGCCCCCAAAATAGGTGCCAAATCAACTTGAACACCTCTTAAAACCTCTTTTGCATCAAATATGGATTTTGGATTTGATACTATAATTCAATATGTATCTTTAGAAAGCATTTTCAAGAGATTCGGTCGAGAAAAACTTCGATCTAGGAAAAAATACACCTTCGCTGCCTGTCTCAAGTTTCACCAGCTCTTTTGTCCCGAATTCAACCCTTTAGCTGTTGAAAAGTAGAGCTTTCAACAACTAACTAGCAAAGTTCAAGGCAGAATAGCTGTTGAAAGCGCAGATGTTTTTAATGAAAACTGCCTTGGGAAAAATCAAAGTTCTGAGTCGTGGAGAGTTCGTTTTACATGCTTGAATAGTCGATTGACATCTAGAAATCCTAAGCGTTCCAATGGTACTTTCAAATCTGCATTTAGAGCTCGGGAAGGTAGTCAAAAGTCCCCCACAAGATCATGCATCATTTTTCAAACAAATTTTAGAGTGAATTATTTGATTGCTAACATCTGGCTCCAACTGGGATGGCGACTTCCTTGTGAGGTCTCCAAGAACCTGACAGACCTTGTGCCTTTAGTATTGGGCATGGAGTCATTTAGACTTTATAATTTATCATCTGGCTATTCTCCAAAGCTTGTTGTTATCTTTTACAATCTTGTTTTTTTGATTTGGTGATTTAATCTTTTGATACTCTCTTATCCTTTAAATCACTCCAAAATCTCTTTGTTCGAGCTCAACCATTCAAAATTCTCACTCTGCAGTTTCAACAACTATTTCTCCTTAAGATTTTCTAATTAGCTGATGAAATCTCTGCTTTTCAACAACTAACTGGTTATAATTTCACCTCCTGTGCTGGTGAAAGCTATTGATCAATATTTGCTCCAACTGATAGCAGACTCCTGTAGACTTGAAGAATTTATCCTTTATATCTTAATAACGCTGCATCACCATGTTTAGTAAACCATAGTAACTCTGTAATCTTCTATCTGCAAAAGTTTGCAAAAACCCTAGAGCCAAAAACATAATCTCCCTGCCTGTATATTATCAATATCTTCAATATCCATTTTCTTAAGTGATCCTTTTAGTTCTTTGTTGGCAGATTTCATGACTGCCATCGTATTTTGAGCATCCTTGATGCCCTCTGTGGCAAAGGAAAACTGATCGATATTGAATGTTTGATTGTAAATCATTTCCCTCTGTCCCTCATACATCCTCTTTTGCTTAATTATTTTCATAGCCCCCTTGTCCACTGTATGCAGTTTTCCTAACCATTGCATCTTCATAAAGACTATCCAATGTGAGCTTGTTGAAGCCACCAACCAATTTTCTATCAATCTGACTAGAATTATTATGGCTGGGTGTAGTGACAAAGGCCAATTCCTACTCAACACCATCAAGTTCAATGCCTCAGTTAGACCCAACAAATCAACAATGTTTGCAGAAGGTATTGATACAATAGCAGTTTCATAAATAGGGGATTCAACTTATGGAGCTTCATTTTCCCCTTCTTTTTGGTCTTCTGAAAGAGAAGCTTCTTCAGGTCTATAGGTCAAAAGATGTTTCTCCTGAAATTCCAACGCCTATATTGCTACAGGAACCACACGAGGGGCATCTCGAATATAATCTTCCATTGTTGCCAGAAATGAATGAGTTGGTTGACCCCAAAACTGGGAACTGGAAATTCTAGGCCTTTGAAATCTTCATAAAATCCATACATACTCTCGACCTGTTGACCAACCCTCCTATAAATATCAAAGGCTTTGATGGCTACGTGTCTTGGCATCTCAAAAAACTTGTCCACCAGATTGATAATACCATCATTGATTGCACAGTAAATCTTGAAGCTTTCCTTCAAGACCAATGCCAGGGCATATTGAATGACATAGTTACCAACAACTAGTCCCTCGGGACTTTATCACATATGGCCTGGTGCTTGTGTTTATTTAAAAACCATGCAGGGGATTGATAATAGATGGAAATGCTTTGCATTAGGTTATGGTCTGCTGTGTGGCATATGGGCTTAGCTTGATTTCTCGTGGCCTCTGCCTTAGATCACCTGCGCCTTGTTAAATATTTCAACAACAAATGCTACGTTTCTCCATTGGACAACTACACACACATTCTCTGCTTGCAAATCAGGTGTTTTTGGCAAATGTCTATTTGCATTCATATATCAAATCCCCCATGCATTAGATGCTTTATCTCCTTTAGCTTTGTAGCTTGGCATGCCGATGTGAAAAAGCAAGCATCGATGCCTGTACAATCTTGCAAATTAAGAACCGGGCTTTGTGGTGAGTTTATGTGTTGCGTGGTGAAAAACATGATCTTGGGCGGTTATATCATCGAACACTTGGCAGCCTGCGGGCTTTTGACACCTGCATTCGAGATGTATTGACCTAAATTGTAGTTTGACTCATGGCTGGAGTCATGGCATAGTTGTTTTCTTGGCCCGATAGTTGGCGCAACAACAATGGATTCAATCCAAAGGGAATAACATCTCATTTGTAGAGCATTGGATTCAATCCAAACTGCATGATATCTTCTTCATAGTAATTCACAATATTTCCCACAATCAACGAAGGCTCTAAGAGAAGAAGCTACCCTCCACAATTCAATTCTCCTCACTGCCTCTACTTTATCTCAGTCCTTGTTAAGATGTTTTCTTCAACCAAGTTGACTTCCCAACAGGCTCTGCATCTAAGTTTGAGACATCAATAGTGGAAATTGGAGCTGCATCCACATTTGACTTGTCTGGTGAAAAAGAAACTAGGAACGAAGTTGGCCTAATACTCATTATGCAGGGACCTAACCCAATGTAACGAACTTGTACAGAGAGCATTTCCAGCATAGATTGTCCTGGCAAATGTTTGATCCCCAATAATCTATATGATATCTGAAACAGGAGAAACGTCCAACAGAGCTGCAACTTGTGGCATTACATTTTTTCCAAAAGAAGTTGAGGCAGAGATTATATGTGAATAAGAGCCATTCTGTTGAACTAATCGGATTAACTTTGCCCAGGGTTCAGCCAATGGATGTTCAAATTTCTCTAAACCTGCAATAAACACCTAAGAGATTGATGGATAACTCGAGCCTGCTTGAGTAGCTCCGGCATGGAGGGATGGTCCAGATCCAACCATTAAAAGTGAAATGGGAGTCTCTTTGCCTAATGCGTGTGCAACTACTATGGAATTCATTGATAATTAAGGCTTGACTCGACCTGTCCAACATTTACAAATGCATTCAGCAACATATTTGCAGTGGCATTTAAGCTCTTCAATATGTAAATGCAATGTATTCTTAAACCCTACAAACATAACTCCCATGCATGATCTTATGGAACCTTAACCTCGACATATGACACATGAATCATCAATTACAATCATGGCTTGATTCCTGCTTAGCTCATGGCTTTGAAGTTGCATGCCCGGCTAGCACAATGTAGGTAAGACTTGTGGTATAACATGTGGTTTCGGGCTTGACCTATTGACTTGGCATATGAATTGGAACCGTGGCTTAGTATGAGAATTGAACATATGGTTGGCTCATGGAGTTAGCATAAGAATAGGACATGTAGTTTTAACTTATGTTTTGGATTTAGTGGAATGTAGATATGAACTAGGGATTTGATTTAACTTTAGAATCGCTTCAAGCACACACCACTTCATAACAAAAGTGCATCAAGCTTTTTGATAATATAAATCTAATAAAGATAGAATTGTGGACTATGTAATGATTAATTTGTATTTTTGTATGGCAGGTAAAGAGGAAAATATCAAAGGATGCTATGCTAAAGTGATAACTCAAAATATGGATGAAGGGGGAGATTAATACATTGGCCAAAGGCTAAGAAGGAAAAAGAGTGAAACAGAGAAAAAGAGAGATAAAAATGCTCTCAAAAACCCATTTATTTTGGTCGCTAACATCTGGCCTGTACGACTGATCCTCTGCAAACCTATAGCCTGCCTATAGTGTGCTCTTCTTATTCAAGAAAACTGAAAGTAATCTATTTGCTCAAAGAAAAAGCTTATTCTTTTATCAATCCCTACACTAACCAGTAGAGGCAAATTGATCAAGTAAAACTAAATTTCCAAAGCAGCCAAGAAAGTAATTGACTTGCTAGTATCATACTTGATCTTGACCCAAAAGATGAAAAAGACCATAGCTTGAGGAAATGCCATTTGAAAATATGACAAGACCAACCTTCATCTAATAAAAATATTTTTGGATTAATGTTGCTCATAGACTCCACATAGTCAGCAAAAGGGTCATCAAATTCACAAAGCAATACCTCTTTGGACTGTTTATCCAACTGTAAATTGAAATGATGTTGAAGGTTGCCTTTACTAATCTCACTGTTGAATGCAGGATGCTCGAGATCTGTTGGAGAAACATATAGGATGGACTGCTGATCTGGACTCTTCAACTCCTCACCTTCTTCTTCATATCTGTTGCAAACTGCTTTTGTTTGCGAATCTGGAAAATCAAGGCTTCCCTTAGTATTTGTTGTAGATCTGAAATTATCTCTTGCTGATATGTCAATTCGCTCATCATTTTTCAAATTTTCAAAAGGGATAGTCGGATCTTCATCACAACCATCTTTAAAATATGCATTTAATACAATGTTAAAAGCATCACAATGGTTATCATAATGTCAATCATCAATCTCTCGATAATGAAGAGTATTCTCTATAGCAACATACTCTTCATGAACATCTGAATCTTTAGTCAATAAATGGAATTCATGACAACACTCAGGATAGAGAAGATCATCTGGAAAATGGTATTTACAAAACACATGAAAAGCAGCATGAAAATCTGCCAAAGAGTTGATACTGGCATAAGGCAGAGACCGGTACCAATCATGAGCAATTCCCTCTAGTGAGAAACAAAAGAGCCAGATCTGAACATCCTCATGCACAACTTGCAACCGATGCATGTAATCATGCAAGTCCAACAAATGTTCAGCTGGCACTTCCCACTCTTCTCCTCGAAATTTGGGAAGACTATTTTCCCATTCATCTCTACTAGGCGTTGGATTAGGGAAACCAACAATTTTTGAAAAATCACAGAACACATACCTCTTAGCAAAGATCTGGTTCATGTCATACCAGTGGAGTCACCAAAAAATTTCTGAACAATGGAGTCGCCAGATTGATAATTACAACCAATGTAATGTCTAATCCTTTTCTATCATCAAGGAGTAGATCTAATGTCGTCTCCCAGGGAAGCTGAGCTTCAATCTCCTTTCCCCGGTAGTGGTGCCAGTTTGTTATCACTCCAAGAAACTCTTTGGGGTTGTAGGCCAAAGATGCTTGGTAACTCAAGAATATGGTAAATTTGGTATGCTTGGAACAATGGGATAACTCAATAGCTAATGAAATGGACCACTTATCATGTATTCAAATAATACAATGCTTTTAGAAATCAATAATCAAACAACAAAGTTTGAACATGGGATGAAGAATACTAGTCTAGATAACCAAATACAACAATGTGCAGGGTCATACAAGATAGCAAGAAGTCCTTTAATTCAAGTTCATGAGCTTAATAAGAAGATAATAGTTCTTAGAAGTTGAGCTAAACTGAAGTAAAGTATAGAATAATGAAGTATATGAACAAATATGACATTGAAAGCAAAAGAAGACTGTGATTCTATTATCAAGATAAGAGTCTAGTACAGTAGCAAAATGTATCCAAGATTGAATGCTTAGTTCATCTCATATCTTGAGATTTATAGCTTTACAATAAAAGTTCAGATCCTAGGAGAATGGATCAGATATGCTAAAGATAGAAAGTCAAAACAATTTTACAAAAAGAGAGGAAGAGATCCTCAAAATGAGGTCAATTCCTCATTCTATGGTCTTCAGATCATGTAGAACCTCAGTGTTGTGCAGATAAGCCTTCCAANCTCCAAGAAACTCTTTGGGGTTGTAGGCCAAAGATGCTTGGTAACTCAAGAATATGGTAAATTTGGTATGCTTGGAACAATGGGATAACTCAATAGCTAATGAAATGGACCACTTATCATGTATTCAAATAATACAATGCTTTTAGAAATCAATAATCAAACAACAAAGTTTGAACATGGGATGAAGAATACTAGTCTAGATAACCAAATACAACAATGTGCAGGGTCATACAAGATAGCAAGAAGTCCTTTAATTCAAGTTCATGAGCTTAATAAGAAGATAATAGTTCTTAGAAGTTGAGCTAAACTGAAGTAAAGTATAGAATAATGAAGTATATGAACAAATATGACATTGAAAGCAAAAGAAGACTGTGATTCTATTATCAAGATAAGAGTCTAGTACAGTAGCAAAATGTATCCAAGATTGAATGCTTAGTTCATCTCATATCTTGAGATTTATAGCTTTACAATAAAAGTTCAGATCCTAGGAGAATGGATCAGATATGCTAAAGATAGAAAGTCAAAACAATTTTACAAAAAGAGAGGAAGAGATCCTCAAAATGAGGTCAATTCCTCATTCTATGGTCTTCAGATCATGTAGAACCTCAGTGTTGTGCAGATAAGCCTTCCAAGGCTGTTTGATATCTCTTGAGGAAGATGAAATTCAAATTTGCCAAGTTTGGAAATAAACCCTAATTCATTGCCCCCAAAATAGGTGCTAAATCAACTTGAACACCTCTTAAAACCCCTTTTGCATCAAATATGGATTTTGGATTTGATACTATAATTCAATATGTATCTTTGGAAAGCATTTTCAAGAGATTCGGTTGAGAAAAACTTTGATCAGGGCAAAAATACACCTTTGTTGTCTGTCTCAGGTTTCACCATCTCTTTTGTCCCGAATCTGACCCTTTAGCTGTTGAAAAGTAGAGCTTTCAACAACTAACTAGCAAAGTTCAAGGCGGAATAGCTGTTGAAAGCGCAGATTTTTTTAAAGAAAACTGCCTTGGGAAAAATCAAATTTCTGAGTCGTGGAGAGTCCGTTTTACATGCTTGAATAGTCGATTGACATCTAGAAATCCTAATCTTTCCAATGGTACTTTCAAATCTGTATTTAGAGATCGAGAAGGTAGTCAAAAGTACCCTGCAATATCAGGAATCATTTTTCAAACAAATTTCAGAATGAATTATTTGATCGCTAACACTTCCTCTGCGAGAAAACCTTGGCAAGGCAAGATGGATCACCCGAGGAACTGTATAGTAGATAAAGGGATGCATGATCTTGGGCCTGGAGGGTGAGTGAATGAAAGGAATATGAGACCTTGATAGTTCTTGTAAACTATTGGGATCTTGCACACAATGGGTATGTCAAGGAAAAACAGTGAGCCTGGATAACAAGACAACCATGTGGATACAAATCCACAAACTACGCAGATATTTATTGTGCTAGATTATGAAATTTTCCTAGAAATTTTATGCAATAGTAAAATGTTTTCGCATGAGACTATGATTTATGTGGTTGTTGTCCAATAATTATTGAAAGCAGGTGACAAAGATTAAGGGTCTAAAAAAGGACCTGACCAAGAAAGAATCTCAAGACTTCTTAAGTGGATGAATGAGAAAATCATGATAAGTGTTACTAAGAAAGAACACTGAGGACGATGTTCCATTTAAGGGGGAGAGGATTGTAACACCCTTATTTTCCCCAAGTTGTAATTAATCATTAATTAGGGTTACCATGTTGTGGCATGGGAGCTATGTAAATGTATTATTGTTTGATTTGCCAATAACTGACTATAGGGGTGAATCCTTGAAAGTAATGGCCATGATATCACTAGAGGAAAAAATGTGAAAACTATAAGAGAGGGTTCATTATATCAAATAACCCCAAATTTTCTTTTGATGAGGATAATAAACCTCCTTTATATTCCAAGGAGATAAATTAGTTAATGAAGAAAGGACCAGTGGTTGAATTATCAATCACCCCCATGAATGGAAGCATGGTCTAGCTGCAGAATGTCAGCCTGAAGTACCACTGGGTCTGGCAGACCAGGCTGACTCGAATTTTCTTCTGATAGAAGGAACATGATGGAACAAGGAAGAACCTTCCTGAGAAGGGTGTGCATGTAAGAGGTTAGACCCATGCAGACAGTAGAAAAGAGACAGAGAGAGAGAGATCTCTGAGGGTATGCAGAGAATGAGACCTAAGAAGAAGGTCATGAGATTGATGCTGATAAATTTCGTAGAAGATGCGAAAGAGAAAGGATCGATGAGAATTGGCATAAATTCCCTGGTGATATCATGGCTTGGCACGGGGGTGGACAGAACACTAAGAATGAATGCCTCTGAGCCTATGGTTGGGTGAAAGAATGAACACCCACAGTCATTTAGTTGGCTACCACCTGTAATAGATAAGTAATCACATATCTTGTGTATTTAAGTGGTAACTGTGAATTAAATTTGGATATCCTATGAATGTTGTAGGGACATATATGTTTGCTTAATGATTTATATTGTATCCCTTCAATTCTTCCTATTTATGTATTTAAGAAAGTAAGAAATTCGCCGGCATGTACACATAAATGTCTTAGCCCCGTGGTGGCTCAAGTTAAAAAAAATGAACTGTGAATTCGTTGACTTTGGGTATAGATGCACGTGTGCATGTTGACACTCCCAGTATTTTTGAAGGAAGGGATTGTCAAAGCTTAGGAGAGGTAGTGCATGTGTGCACAAAACCTTTGTGAGGAGTGCAGGGATCAAGAACCCCTTTAGTTCTAGAGTTGATAGATAAGTGCAAGAGGCGCACTAAGGATTTCTGTAAGCGTTAAGTTCAGGAGAATTAGCGCAAATTACTTAGGTACTTAAGGAGTTGAAAAAGATCAGTTAGGATAGCGAGATTTAAGTCCAGAAAGGAGAGATCCTTTTGTTTGTAAGAAGAATGGATGAGATTAGTTTGGGAGAAGTTGAAGCTCTTCACGATCGTCGAATCTGGAGAAAGAATGCATGTGTTAACCCTTAGAACCCTTCAAACTTTACAGGTTTGGAGAATCGATCATATTCATTGCACAAGAGGTGAAACCCCCCAAAGTCTCAAAGTTAATCTGGGTTGTAGATATAAGGATTCCCAGGAACTATCCCAACCGTCGGATCTACGATATAGTCAGTCTGGTGTTGACCACTTCGGGAGGACAAAGATTTGGTAGCACCAAAATCCCCTAAGTTGATGAGAACCGTGGATCTAAGGATCCTTCGGGATCCCTCACGACCGTTTGATCATGGGGACGTGAGTATCAACATTGAGATCTTGTGGGAGCCCATGTGTCGAGTGACGGGGTTGTCAGGTGTCCCTCTCAGAGTGGCACACACTAGGATCCAAAGGACCCTTGAATGGAAGTTACGAGCTGAAGAGTCGAAGCATATTTGAGTCGTCCAAGCCAAAGGGATAGGTGTCATCAGATCCTGCACTTTGAGTGAAATCACTATGGCAGAAAAGAGAAAAGGGGATGTGTTGAACAAGAAATCCCGAAGGTCGAAGAGATGAAGTTCATTTGATTTGTCTGTCAGCTGAGGATAGGTGTTGACAAATATTCCATTTTGGGAGATAGCCATTTCGGAGGAAAGTGGGGTCACGCGAGTTGAGAAATCCTGAAGTAAATCATGATCGTCGATTTGAGAGAGACACACATCAACAGATCATCGACTTCGGGTGAAATCACTATGGGAGAAAGTGATTGGGGAGAGGTTGAAAATCTTGAAGCCCAAAGATCTAAAGTAATTTATAGTCGTCGATCTATGGGAGACACACGTCAATAGATCATGTATTTTAGAAGCAGGTAGAAAGCAATGCGGAATAGAGGGACACCCGAAGTGGATCCCCACCGTCAATCACGATGGACACGTAGTGCTCAATTGTAACTTCGGGTACGAAGTACTTCAGAGGGAAAATGTGTAGGAATGTTTGAAACTCCCGAATGCCAAAGTCCTGAAGTAAATTAGGGTCGTCTAAATCTCTGAGGACACATGGTGTCGGATCGTGAACTTCAGAGGTTTTCCACTCCAGAAGATTCGTGTGGTGGTCATCTTGGCGCATGTTTTCTTGGCGTCTCGTCATAGCCCACAGTCATATGAAAGTACAGGGGGATGAAATAACCCGAAGAACTTGGGAGAGGATATCTGCTAGCTTTGATCTCATTTAGGAGCATGGAGATCGTGGCCGAAAATCTCTGGAAGAGCACAATGGAATAGAGACCTCAAATGAGGGTACTGATTCTCCTAAGAAGAGAAAAAATTTGAGTCCCCACTATGGGTGTGTTACAGATGAGCACTCACTCCATTGGAATAATAATCAACTTTCTTGGGTTTTGGTGGAAATGGATCTTGACAGAGGGTTACCAAACGCTATTGATATTGTTATTGGAGACACACTTCTCTGTCAACTGGTTGACTACTTGTGGGAACCCTTTCAATGTCACTCCTGCTGGAAACCAGGACATCTCAAGGCTTTTTGTCTGGACTCTTTGGAGCGTAAATCAGACACAGAGCAACCAAAGATACATGTTGTCCTAGATGGAATCTTCATAACTGAGAATTTCAATCGTGACTCCTTCATTGGTAAGATGTAGTTTTTTTTCCCCTCTTTTTTTGATAAACTCTCCCCCGATGAGTTTAATTATTTAAAGGAAAATGAAAGATGGGTCATGAGATTTTCAGAGATTTTTGGGATCTCCTTTTGAAAAAGGCGGATGATTTAGGTTTTCTCCCTGGATTAGTTATTGAAGGGTTAGGTATTAGTTGTTCTCCTCAGTGCTCCCTCGGTGACACACACCTCTTCCTCCCTTTGATTGTGTTTTGTCTGTTGATGACTCTTTTGGTCTTGTTGGTTCTAAAATGATATCCTCTGTTGGGAAAGGAACACCTACCTCTACTTCGGTGTTTTTGGATCACTACTACATATTAAAAAATTTGCAACAACTACTTGCGACGAAAGTACTCTTTCGTCGCAAAATTCAAGAGAAAAAGTTAAAATTTTCAATTTTGTTCTAAATCCAACCCGTATTTGTCGCTCTCTCGGTGGAATCAAACCTTCGTCTGTTTTGCGATGATCATGAAGATAGTGGACTATCGTCTATATTTCGAAAAGCGTGTGTATTCATCGCAAGCGTGACACTAACTATTTGACAAAGTCTAAATTGATATGGTCAACTTTCATCTCATGATCGACGATATGACTATTATAACCGTTCTACTCTTTGACAAAGTGTGACCTAAACATAACAAATAACTAGTTATGTTTAGGTCACTGTTCGTCGCAATTGCGACGACAACGACCTATAAATATTTGACGATTTAAAGATGTTGCAACAATCTTGCTATAACAACGATGGTTTCGAAAGGGTATTTTTGTGCGGAAGTTGTGCGGAAGAATGTTGCAGAATATAATTAGAGGTGGGGAAAAAAGTAAAGTGGGTGAAAAGGGTGAGGGTAGATGTTATTGTCCTTGCAAAAAATGTTGCCTCATACGTCCCGTAAGAATTTTGATAGCAACAACTACAAAACATTGTAGGAAATATGGGCACATTGATGGCAGATCGAATGAATATCATCCCATGGTAATTAGCTATATATTCATTATATGTTTTTATATTGTCAATTTTATATAAAATTATATATATATTTATATACATTGTTTGAATGTTTGTTATAGTATACAATAATTTTGCATTTTTGTTTGTAATTATAAAGTTAGAGTTGCCCTCTAACTTTTCGCATAATATTGCACCAAGTAGTAGTAGAAATGATGTTGTACAAGCTGAGGAACATGACCAAGCAAATGAGGATCTCATGGAAGAAGATCATGGGACAAATCAAGTTAATGATCCCATGGAAGAAGATGATAGGACAAATCAAATGATCCAAGATTTGTTTTCGCATCCGGATGAGGATGGGGACAGTGTTGGTATTTATGATGAACCTCTATTAGAAAAGGCAAATAAACGACTTTATGAAGGGTCAAGAGAAAATATTCTCTCTGCTACATTGCTGCTAGTGAACTTAAGGTTATGAATAATTTGTCGAACACCTGTATGACACAGATCCTAAGGTATGTAATATGTTTCATCTCATATTATACATAAATGTTGATTTTTTTCTATTTGTTTTTAGTGTTAATTAATGTGTAAAATAAGAATGC
>SNQJ01S0153391.1:44060-59099 GCA_010110895.2 Picea sitchensis | reverse complement strand
CAATGACTACTTCATGTTCCACCTTAGGCCCTTGTTGGTTAGTAAGAGAGATATCTTGTAGTGTGGTTATATTTTTCTTATACCATAGATTCAAAATCTTCTTTTGCACATTAATATTAATTGTACCCATTGAGTTTATCCAAATATATCCAAGAGTAATATCCATATCCTCCATATATATAACACCAAACTCTAAATCAAAAACATATTTATCCATAGTAATATTTAAATATCTGAAAATTTGGACATTCTCACCCTCAACTAGTGTGCTCTAAATATGCTTAGCAAGGACCTACAATCTATTAGCCAATGCAATATTTATAAAATTGTGTTTTTTGCTAGGGTTTATAGAAATAATTGTCTTCTCCTATTGAAGGCATCCATGAACCTATAATAGGAACTGTTCACATGAAAATAGGCTCTTACGACCCTCTTTATCCTTCTTTGGGGCATGATACCACCTATCTAAAATTAAGTGTTCAACTTCTACTTCTAAAAAGCAAAACCTCTCATTAGGGCCAAGTGACTTCACCATATGGAAACATCATCTTTTAAATTAAAGAATAACATGTATCTCCAATGAGTGGGAGATTTTGATTTCCTCCAATTTATGTATTTGTTAATACTAGGACCATCATATTTTCCTATAAAAATACATTTTGCTTGGAGAAAAAGATTACAATTAAAACTAGGGTTTTGAAGAAATAACTTACTTTTCAATGGAGCCCATATGTATAGTTAGGGTTTTAGGGTGGAGAATTTGAAATTACCATAACTCCCTCAATATTGAATAATCTCTATTATGACCCCAATTCTTGAATTCCACGGCTACTCTGCTTCTAATGGGACAACTGATGTGGAAATATGGTATAGAGACAAAGAGAAAAGTGCAATGTAAAAATTACCCGAGAGGGTATTGAGTCACAACTTAAAATAGTTGTAACTTCTACAATACTAATTAAAATCTTTGTTATTGCCCTGATTCTAAAATGTCGCGTCCACTCTACTTTTACTGGCATATGTTTTGTTTTAATATAGTTCATAAACATAGATATAGCCATGCCACAAGAATTTTCCATATGGTATTTGATGTCCCTAACTAAAAATGGTTATAAATTCCATTCTATAGTTATGAACCTCTATTATGACCCCAATTCTGAAATTCCATATCCACTCGGCTTCTAATGGAACATGGCTAGTTTCTATTTGGTGAATAGGTTGAGAGAAAAGCCTTCCACAAAAATCTATAGAGAGAGAGAGAGAGAGAGAGTTATAATACCACATTTATTGAATCTTAGTTAAAATATAAAACCCTTATACTTTAGAATAACCAAGGCATCGACACAATAATAAACATCAAGATTGTAGAATACCCATAAGGTAAGGCAACACCATCATTTACTCTTAATGGAAGAAATCACTCCACAAGCTATGCTTGTTGCAATACAACATCAAACATATCCAATACAATGATACTCATGTGTATGTGTATTCTCTCATGAATATTCCCAGGGACTTACGCCAACTACACTTGATTATTACATTTAATACCCACCAATTGCATAGTGGGCCTTATGCCATGAGTATGCCCACATTATATTAATTATCCCTATTGGGTACCAAACTAGGTATCTAATATTACATTAAATTATCCTCCCTAGGTACATTATAGGTGATTATGAACATATTCCCCTCTTCATCCTCCCCCTATATGCTTTAAATTTGGCCAAATGTGGAAGGATTTTACCTCATTTTTTCTTAATTTTACCAAATTTCATGAAATTTCTTGCATGGAGGGAGAATGGCTGCCACTCCAAGTGCAATTCCTAGCATCTCACCCCTCCCTCTATGCCCATATTTTCAAAACATTTTTTAAAAATTAACCAAATTATTTAAAATTTCAAGAATGAAGGATAGTGGGGGGGTTGGGGGGGCACAATATTGGACATCATCCTCAGTTTCTCCATGCTTGAAATTTAAAAAAAAAAAAAAAAAATCAAAATTTTTCATCAAATTTGATCAAATTAAGACCAATTTTGGAAATATTGAGTTATTTGGTACATATAAATAGGGGAGGCAATGTTGAGAATAACCCTTGGGGTGCGAGGGGGAAATGCCCCACCTCCCTCCTTCTAAGAAATTACATGAAATTTGGAAAACTTTGAACAAATTTGGTTAAATTTTACCAAATTCAAAGCATGGAGATGGTGGGGGGATGTTAGGAATTCTCCTCCCTCCATACATGCTTGAAATTTTAAAATATTTGGGGAAAATTGACAATTTGTTTTCAAATTTGACCAAATTTAGCCTAATTTTGAGCAATATTGAGGAATTTTTCACATGGAAGTGGGGGAAGAAATCACCCCCTTCCCTACATGCAATACATTTCACAAATTTTGGCTAAATTTTCACCAAATTTTACTCAATAAATTGTAATATATTTTTAGTTTTTAAATTTTTTGTAAAATTTATGAAATTTCTCCTTTAATTTTACAACATTAAGGTAAAATTTCAATTAAATTTTTTTGAGGAAATTAAGGTTGGAATTGAGTGGATTCTCTTCTCTTTATTTAAAAAACTATCCTAAATGAAAAAAAATGGTGATCCATAATCACTAAAAAATAAAAGAACAAAACACAAAAAAAAATGATAAAAAAAAATGGGAGCTCTTATATCACCTCTGAAGGAAAAATAAAAATAAAATGGTGTTACTACATCAAAACTGGTTTTTTTTAAAGCCTTAAGGAAACAATGGTGACACTAGATCACCATTGTTCAAAAATTGGGTAAAAAACACACCTTTTATAAAACCCCCAACAAAATCATTACTTCATCGATACTGGAACAAATTTAAAAATCACCCTAGAAAAAAAAATGTTGATATCAATAGCACGATATTTCCAAAAAATGACAAAAAATACCCTTGGATTTCTAATGAGAAACACATTGAACGAGAATTGGATCACCTTGGAAAGGATTTGAAAATGATTAGCTATAATTAGAGAAACTTCAATAAAGTTGTCTTAAAATGTAAGATGGGACCCCACACAAGGAAACAAGAGGATCAGGTTAAAAAAATAGTGTTTATCAAACTTAAATAGCATGGCACTGACATCATAGATGAGAGTAGGGATGATTTTAAGGATGAAAATTTATTTTAAATTCTAGAAACCCGAGGAATCTTACTAATCCTTCATATTCCAACTATAAATTATTGGGGATATTTTTGTAAAAATATTCAAATTTCTAAGGATTTTATATAGTTTTTATAAAATTTTGGCGATTTTTAAGGTAAAATAAGTTTATCCTATAGAATTTGGGCGAATCATTTTTAAAATAGTGAATCTCGTTTTTGGAAAAACCATGGAAAATTAGCCCATGAACGAAATTTAGCCCCTAAAATCATCCTTGGATGAGAGGATAAAAAAATCGTCAGTAGCAAAACACTCCATTACCATTGATCTTCACATAAACAAAGTTGATAGCTAAGGAAGATAACTAGACCAAAAAGAAAAATAAGGGAGTCCTTGGGAATAGAAAATAACCCGATTAATATGAATTGGAAGGATGGGTACAAAATTAGTGGAAAATGGAACCCTATCATTCAACTTCTTAGAAATAATGTTTCAAATTTCATTCATGAATAGGATTGAAGGCTTAACAGTTAATATGAATGGATGTTCACTAAATTTTCCAACTCGTTGTTAACCAACATAACCATCCCATCATTATGTTATTGTGCTTATACCCTGTATTTATGACAAAAATATTTCCTTCCTTTACTTGTAAAGGCTGCATGTGATATCCTTTTGGGTCACTCTAATCCTAAGTCATTGACCACCTTATGTATCCTTTAGGATATAGTTTTATCCTAGGTACCATGTACTTACTTATGTGTTGGTTTTATGGTACTAATAGTTTCAATTAGGTACCATTTATCATTATGTGTTAGTAATCATGATTATACTATTTATTATACATTATTGTGTGAAAACAATGGTTTGAATTATGGATTTTTCCACCATATTTTTTATCATTTTATTATTTAAATTGGTATTGGAGCATGCTTAAGTCAAGGGATAATCATTAGAAATCAATTGTAATGATTTAATCTTGATGTTGATGGTACATTATAGATCATGTGCATGGGGATTTCCCTAGTTGAGTATAGTTGATTCTAGTCAATATCAAATGTTGGAAAGAATGTGAAATTCATGTAGAGACAAAAGAGATGCAAATATAATTGGAAACCAGAGAGGAAGGAGGATATTAGTACATGCAACTAAAAGAAGCATGAGAATAAAATCAAATCCAAAATTTCCATGTGTGTGATCTATGTCAAAATCACCTAATCCTCAATCCATTATCCTAAATAAACCATAATCCTCAAAAAAACTAAGTAGAGAAACATGAAGTTTGATAATCACCATCAATATCTTCCCCATGTCAACCAAAAGGTGAGAAGTCATATGACCTATGAATCAGATACCTCAATGTACCCCCCATGAAAATGGAAAAGGGTAACCATAATTTTTTTGAGTAGAGTCTAAAGACTCGATATTTAACTCAAAATATGACTTCAAACCATCCATATTTATGCCCTAAATCATCAACTTCCCATTGAAAATGTTCATGTCCATCTGCTATAGGAACCTCTCAAAATGCACCTAGAAGGATGACCATCCTCAATTTAAATTTGTCACTTATCCAAACTTACAAGGGAATGATACATGTTGTGTAACATCCACTTTAGATGGACTAATATGATTTTGGATATAAGCATTGTGAGGCATTAATTATATAGATGTGTGCTTCAAGATAAAACCTAATTCATGTGTATTGATTTGGCATGATGGATTTTTTTATACCCAAGAAATATGAGTTCATATTTTTTTTTTNGGACTAATATGATTTTGGATATAAGCATTGTGAGGCATTAATTATATAGATGTGTGCTTCAAGATAAAACCTAATTCATGTGTATTGATTTGGCATGATGGATTTTTTTATACCCAAGAAATATGAGTTCATATTTTTTTTTTATCAAAAATTTATTTATTTCAAATGGAGATATTTTATTGGTCAGTTTCACCTCTAGAGGATATTTTCCAAGACAATTTAACACATGGTAGTTTTGAGGATTTTCAAGATTTAAAAGAGATTTTGTATTTTTCAATTTGACCTTCAAAGGATATTTTCCAAGACAATACAACACTTGAAATTTTTTAGGATTTTCAAGAGTTTGAGGATATTAACATGGATGATTTTTCCATTTTGGAATTTGAGGATTCAATGAGTTATTGCATATTTGTGACTTACATGTTTGTTTGACATATTTTATCAATAGTTTGTTTTTTGGATTTGAGGTAGTACTAGTGTTTCGCTTGGTATACTTCTCATCATTTTATGGTAGGATTATGATTCACTCCTTGTTGAATCATTCACTGTTTTTTCACACAAACTTTTATGAATAAAGGATTGGGCTATTGATAAACACATTGTTTCTTCTATCAACTATATCATTGATAGGTTTTTTATGTGTCATTTTTTTAGAGAAATTTTGTGAACATATTTATTCACTCGATAGTCTTCTGACTTTATAGGGATGATATTCGTACCTACCAAAGGAAAGTTAATTCTTCTTCACTTTTCTTTGGGAGAAAATTTTTGGGTTTGGGACCTATTATACTTCCAATGAATTCACTTATCGTCAAAGTTTTATCTCATTGGTTTTAGGTTCACATCTTTGAACACTTCTAGGTTATCTAGCTCATTTGTTTCACAGTGAGATTCCCATAATTAGTATTTGACATCTTCTTTTGGTGGTTTTTCAAGTGGATCTTCATCAAGACTCATGAGTTTTCAAAACATGGGTATCAAGTTGAAGACTTGGATATATTACCAGCCTTTTCACTAGTCTTTGTTTCCTATCTGACACTTGTATGAACTTATGATTAAGTGGGGGAATTTTAGCCTTTTGTCTCACTATGATCATACGTCCTTGACCATTTTATGCATACTTTAATATATATTAATTATCCTAGGTATCATGTACTTAATTATGTGTTAGGTTTATTGTACTAATATTTGTGATTGGGTACCATTGATTGTTAGACGGTGGTTATCATTATTGTACTCTTTATTATACATTATTGTGTGAATACAATGGTTTGACTTATGTCCTTTTCCACCGTCTTATTTTCAATTACATTATTTCAATGTGCCTCTTCCAATTTCATAATGATTGTATTGGATTTGGGATTAAAACATTGAATGTAAAAACTCATACCATAGTTTTCGAGATTCTCTCAAAAAACATCATCTTAAACATCCCCTAGTAAATAAAAATAAAAATTGTAGGGCTCTTGTCAAGTAGGTAATTATGTTACTATTGTTAGGTTGAACCTTAATGGTATAAGGTGAAGGGGAAGAAAAAACTTTAACATGAAAAAATGGGGTTGGATTTGTCACCTTAGCTTCACTTTTAGAAGAAAGTTAAAAACCATGCTTTAATGAAGGAAATAGAAAATTCTCAACTCACTTCTAATGCTAGGATGAAAACCTGGAATGAATTTGATGAGAAGGGTGTTGGAAATTGTGTTTTCATTGATGTCAAAGGATTTCATTGATATCACACGTAGGGGGAGATAATGAATGCCTCCATGAGTGAATTACATGTCCAAGGATCGAACCAAAATCAGACAATTGAGGAACCATCTATACTGCAAGTCAGACTAGATAGAGGTAATTGAGTATGTACCTGTGCAACTCCGCGTGAATGGAGGTGAGAAAAACTGTGTATGTAAAGAATTCCCATGTACATTGATGGGTCTATGTATGTGAAGATGAATCCATGTTGTTGAGCACGTGTAGGTGTTCTTTGTGCATCCAGACAAAGTGATTGAGCGAGAAAAAACCAAGAAATTTTAGAATTGCACATGCATGAAGAGAAACAATGAGTGGAAGTTGAACAAAGACAACTCCATGGCAAGAACACTACAGAAGAGGAGTAGTTTGGACAAGGAAACCTTGTAGAATATTTTTGTTGCAGATTAATCACGGTTTACAGAATACCGAAGAAATGGTGAAATCGATATATCCCACATTCATTGGGAAATCATTATCAAAACGGTTTATAATGAAAAGGCGTTGTCACTTAGTTTGAATATGAATGGTCAGCTATGGAGTCCTA
Source organism: Picea sitchensis (assembly GCA_010110895.2). NCBI lineage: Eukaryota > Viridiplantae > Streptophyta > Pinopsida > Pinales > Pinaceae > Picea > Picea sitchensis. The sequence continues at coordinate 51,907 of SNQJ01S0153391.1, read as the reverse complement.
CATGAAAAAAAAAAATTTGTCATAAAGAACAGTGAACTCAGAACATGACAAATCTTGATTGTTCATCTCTTGAGATCAAAGGTTAGATCAAAGACTGGGGTCCGACTCTTGGTTATCCAACTCAACCATGACAATGCCACATAAAAAAGAGTCCACATGTTATAACAGACATCTTTACAGAAGCCACGTAGAGTACAACATGTCAGGACATGTGTCGATGCCACATCACTTAGTACAAAAGAATACATCCACATGGAAGTCATCTCATCTGCAACATCAACAGAAATCTCTCGAAAAAAACTAAGTACTGAGATATCACGGATATTATGAGCACGATGGAGAACCAGGAATATGAGAGTGTGAACCCATGGACCCGTGGTAAAATATCGGAAAATAGCTAAGTATCAAGAATCGATTGATGTCTCGATAAATGGATAAGTATGAAGATTGGATCGATTAGACGGACAAAGTCACAAGAATCGGGCAAGTTCCATAAACCCATGGGCCTATGGTAAAACTTCAAATAATTGAATAAGTGACAAGAATCGATCAGATGAAGTCAACAAGAGAAGAATGGATATGCCCCATGAACTCGCGGTGATATCTTGAAAAATAAATAAGTATGGAGAATTGGTCGAATGCAGTGACACCTCAAAAAATGACTAAGTATGGTGGATCGGTTGGATATAAAATATCATGAATAAGAATAGAGATGTTGTGGAACTTTTGAAAAATGACTAAGTATGGAGAATAGCTCTGATGGCCCAGAAGGTGAGAGATCTGACAACCCAGGAGGTCACCATGTGTAACAGATCAGGCGACCCAAAGAGTAAGAGATATGATGACCCAGGAGGTTTCTACATGTCATGGATTGAACGACCCAGAAGGTGAGAGATCTGATGGCTTAGGAGGTAGCCACATCTCATAGATTAGACTACCTTGAGTGTAAGAGATCCAAGGGCTCATGATGTCTTACAAACTAATGGTGAAACACTTACAAAACATTTCTAAGTATGGGTGCAAAGTGAGTGCGACAGAACATGAAGGTGCATTCTAGAGGCAATGGAATTATGACAAGATATTCCTTAGACCCGCGAAGAAGGGATTGGAAATTCACATAAGTATAGGTGAAAAATGAGTGTTGTGGAACTTGAGAGTGTAATTTGGAGGTAGTGGAATTTTGAAGTGAAGAAGAGATATGCCCTAGACCTATGATGAATCCTTCAAGACAGATTGATGGTCAAGATCAATCTAAGATATCTAATCATATGGTTGTTGTGAATTGTGGTATGTTACACATTATTTTGGTCACCTCGGTGATCACCTGACAAGATGTGTTCATGTTCCCTGAAAATATTAAAAATATACTTTCTCCATGGAAAAAGTGATTTGCTTTCCTCTCTCAAAAACCATATAAAAGAAAGTCGTCACACCCTATTATATACATGGGGTGCGATGATGCCTGAGCGTCACACTCTTCCCTAAACCTAGACTATGACATCATCGCATGTTTCTTGTGCATAGGGTGCGACGATTCTTAAATCATGAGAAGGATCAAATTTCACAAATAATCTAGAAGAGAATATTCTAGAATATGAGGTGGCCTCCTATCAGTTTGGATCTTACTCGCTTATATGATTTGGTGGGATCATCCTAATCTCCTCATCCATCTCTCTTTCACACTATATAAAGAGAGATCTCTCATGGAAAAGGCTAAGGTTGAATAGGCTAAGATTTGTATGGAGAGTTCTACTTCAGATTATGCTTGAGATCTTTTCTTTAGTTCATCAAGTCAGATTGTGGATCTTCTTCATTCAAGGCATTGGAGCAAAGGAGTGTGTTTTGAATCAAAGAGCCATCGAAAGGGGCACCTTGCAACATCAAAGCATGGGTTGTATTCTCCACTTTCTATTCATTTAATACAATAATGCATTTCTTCCCTATAAAAGCATCTTGTCTTGTATTGTATAACTCCTTGATCATATACATAGACTTCATTAGAATACATATATCTTTGTTTTCCCTCTTTTTTGGTTTTTGATTCTTGGACAGGCTTACTATTCTGCAAACCGAAGGAAGGAGCTACAAGGAAGAAACTAGCGAGGATCAAGCGTCGTTTAAAAGGTATGTCACTTGTAATTCATTAAACTAGTTCATATGATAATGAAGTTTAAGGCGAAGTGTGCATTATGTTCTATTTTGTTCTAGTTTCCTGTGGGATCTAGGGAGATCTATTTGTGTCCACACTTACCAATTAATCCAATAACAAAATTGGTGACTCTACTAGGGATATGACTTTCTTTTGGTTTTTTCCTCTTATTTTATTTTAGCCTGCCTTATTTTGGTTAAATCCATTCTCTAAGTCTGTGGGTGATCCATCTAGACTCCCTGGGTCTGAAAGTTCAGTAAGAATTTTTGTTTTTCCTTCCATTTTCCTATAGTTATAGAGATCATCGCATTATACTATATAGACAGACTGTGACGATCCTTTGATGTCGCACTCTATTGGTGTAGACCAGTGCGATGACATCACACTGTACCCTATCGGCAGCATGTGACGACCCTAGATCGTCGCATTGTGCTCCACTACAGCCCGCGACGATTCCTGTAGGAATTGTTGGAGGTAGCCAATTTTTCTTTTTCCACCTAGTTTTGCCTCAATTTCCTGGGATGAAATTATGATACCAGTGATTGACTGATTTACAAGTTTTAAGCTTGCATTTGGTTTGTTTTCAAAAATTGGAAGTTTTTCTTTGTAAATTTTTCAAGTTTTGTTTTTTATTCTTGTCACAAGGGTATAATATCTAGATCTCGGTCCTGAGTGCTTGTTTGACCATGAGTCCTGGATTTATTTGTAGTTTTGGATTTTGTTTACTTGTTGGATTGTTCATTGATTGAGAAACATTTTTTTTTTTCATTTCACAAAAGGATTTCCTATCATTTCATTTGTGTCTACATTATAGTTTTGATTTGGGAATCGTGTTGAGAGTGTGTTAATTTTCTTCAGTTACGTTTTATTTTCTTCATTACGTCTTGGATCTGATTTGAGAAAGAAAGAACTTAAGTCATTTCTTCTTTTTAGTAATTTTTCACAAGAAAATTATTGCATTCAAAATATTTGTTAAAAGAGAAAATTGAAAAAAAAATTAACTTTTGGTTATTTGGAATTTTGTTCATTCAAAAATTGAGAAATTGTGTTTCATAGCTTTTGTAGTTGAAAGAGATACCTTCTCCCTATTGTAATTAGATTTCATCGAATTAAAATATTGCATAATCATCTCTTCTTGCATTTTATTGGGTCAAGGTCGCATACATCATCAGTTTCATTTCCATTTCCCTTTTGAGTAAACAACAGCCTTTAAAAATATAGCGTAATTTTAAAATTTATTAGAAACTTTTATTTTCTAGAAATTCTCTTCACCTACATTAGCTAGGATAGAGCTTTGGAATAGGTTGTAAGGCACACTCTCCAAAGAATAAAAAAACACAATAGTATCTTGTGATAGGGAGATTTCAAATCCACTTGCTACATTTTGTCCCGGGAAGCCCTTCTAACACAAGGGTCAATCATGAGGTCGCATTAGGACTGACAAAGTTACTCACCCTACTTTTCTAGTCTTAGTGTAGATATTTTTTGTATTATTGGGGGTCACTTGAGAAGAAAATCATGTGGGCACCTTCTCGACTTGATTTCGGGCTAGATACCCTGCCTTTGCGCGTGGATCGATTGTCGACTGTTTCCCCAAGAATCATTGTCATAATTGGTAACCTTAGTAGCCTATATATTTAGGGTCTTTACACGAGGTGACTATGGAGGGGAAATTATTCAAGGTACCTGGAATCGATGTTGGCCAAACTCACTCGGGCTCCTTGGAGGGTATACCCATGATTATGTGTGGGAGCTCGCACCAAGGTGTAAGTCTGTTAAGAAGGTCGTCAACGTAACTTTTCCACTCGCTTTATCCCATCCCCTTCTTGTTTTGACTTCACGACGTTGGATTTCATCACCAACTAGTGACTTTGAAATAAGAAGGTTTGTTTGCATACTTGATTTCTAGATTTTATTAGTGAGTGTTGTTTGTTTCTCTAGTTGGCCATAGATTTGTTTCGTTATTTATTTGGTGCGGCCAACATCGGCCCTCATCATTCACATAGGATGCAAGGACTACCTATGAAAGATCCGAAATATTGTGTCCCTTTGCTTCCCAATTCACCAGAGGGCTCTCTTGAAGGAGTAGTCAATAATGAAGTAGCCTCTAAAATTGGAAGTTCTACTCCATTAGAGGAGTCGATACTTCCCGTAAACCCGTTATTGAATATTAGAGAAGATCCATTTTTTCTCTGGATAAATTCATTGGGAGAAATTGTTACTGAAGATCATACTCAGATGCCTACTAGACCTCACTTGGATTCTGGTGTGGATGATCCACCCTTTCAGAGTGAGTCGTTTAGAACTCTGATTCATATTGCTGGAATTTTTAATCCTAGCACTGTCCCTTTTCATTCATTTTGGAGGACTTCTTCGGGACACGATATTTTTGACAGGATAGGAATGAGTCCTAATCAACCTATGGAATCACAAACGCATGTGACTTTTATTACCTATACAATACCTTTAGATCATTTTACTAGCACAACTAGTAACGTTGTCACAGTTTCAGACCAATTATTGATTGGTTCTCATTTGATTCTTCCTCTCCAGATCACCAACTATACCATGGTCCCACAAGCTACGAATGTTTCTACTGGGAATGTGGTTATCACTCAAGCTCCTATTGTAAATCCACTCCCTCTTAGATCAAATATATCTCTTCCCCCTGGGTATAATTCTTTAAATACTTCCATTGCTATTCCTACCCAGAATCCATCTAGAAGGTCTAATATTTTTGTTCCTCTTGGGTATAATGTTGCTAGTCATTTTGTTCCTACACCTATCCAGGTTCTCTCCTGGGGGGATTACGTTCCTCCTCCACCTTTTCTTGGAGGATCTAATCGTCCTGGTCCTAGTAGCTCCAATCTAGTTGGAGGCACCAATAATCTTGTCATTTCTGGTTTTTAGATTCCTATTGGAGGTCAACCTCAAGTTGGGGGGAAACCTAAAATTAGGGAGAAACCTCAAGTTGGAGGTCAACTTCAAGTTGGGGGGAAACCTCAAGTTGGAGGCCATAACCCATTTTATGGAGAAATTATACCTGAATTACAATCTCAACCTTGGAATCTTCCTTTCCAAGGGAATCAACAACCCTTTGGGGGAAAACATCCTCAAGTTAATTCTTTTGTGCCCCCTAATCTCGTACAACCATATCCAGGTTCTATGAATCCTACTTGGGGTCAAAATTTTTAGTCTAATGTTCCTTTCCAAGGGAGCATGCCTAATCAACCAACTCTTGTCGGATATTCGACTCAAAATCATCCATAGCCGAATCTGTCAGGACTATCTAACTATCTACAGATTGCTTATGGTCCAACTGGTATACCTATGGGACTACCTCCTCAAAACTATCAGTTTCCTTAAGTGAACAGACAATTGCCTTTTCTTTCTACTTTGGATTTAGCAGATTTATCTAGGATTTTGAATGATCCTATTTTTCATTCTCCTTATTGGCTCGTCATACCGGATAAATTACCATATAACATTCCTAAGTTTGATGGTCGATCAGGAGAAGACCCAAATAATCATGTCATAACTTTCCATCTTTGGTGTTGTTCATCCAACTCATTTATGGATGACTCTCTAAGATTACGAATTTTCCAATGAACTCCCATGGTTTCGACAGCCAAATGGTATATTGAGTTACCACGAGGATTATTTAATGACTTAAACACCCTAGTCATGGATTTCTTAACACATTACCAGTTGCTTATTCAATATGAGACAGGAACTGAAATTTTGAGTTCATTTAAATAATCTTGTTCCACTCATATTTCTGATCATATCCATGAGTGGAGGAGGAGAAGATGCTTAATCAAAGTTCCCCTTCCTGATCAACTGTTGGCTAAGTGGTTTACCAAATCACTCATTGGTCCTATAGCCCTTGTTGTTAGGGACCTAACCCCTCACATAGGTAGAACAATGCATTATGATGTAATAAAGGTCAATAGTAATAAGGTCTTGCAAGAAAGTAGAATAATTCGAATGTAAGAAGACCTAACAGAAGATTTCGCTTCTAGAATGATCTTCCTCTAGATGGTTCTATTGATAGACATATTTAGTATAAATAGGAGTCGAGGGTATGAGAACCCTAGCTTGGAAATTATTGTAATATATCTCTTCTCGACTGGAGGTTGCCCCCTCGAAGAGGCCCGTGAACATTGCTCTCAGTAATCGAAGTGCTCTTTCTGGTGTTATTTTGTTATCATTTCAGTATTATTGTGGTCTTATTCTAGTTATATTGTTGTTCATTTTCCATTTCTAGCATTTTATTTTTGTTTTGCATACTTTTTATATCTGGAATATTACAAGTGGTATCAGAGAACTTTCCTTGGCAGAAAATTGTGGGTTAAATTTTTTTCAGGGTAGAGACGTATTCCGACATATTTAATCCATGGAGATATGTCGTTACACACATAAATTCGTTGTTGAGGGATTCATACATGCAGGAAATACAAGTGGTTCTTAAGAGCACATCTGTTGGAAACCCTTGTAACCCTTGTTGGTACCCCTTCGAGTGGTAGTGCATCAGAAAAAACTTGTGTATAGATCGGCCTAGATTTCTTGAAGCCCTCTTTAGATAAACCGATCGGTCGCCTGACTACTATAGTGCCATTGAGAACAACACTTGGGAAGATACTCTCTAGTACCTGGGTAGTTGGGTAGTACGACTAAGGGAACGGTCTTGTTAATATTATGGTAGCTACGGGAGGTATTTACCTCCACGTGTGAACCTGATGAGAATAGAAGACTCTGGAAAGAAATAGAAAACCCTAATGAGTTGGCTAATAACCCTAGAAGTCTTTTCAGCTCAAGAAGATAATTTATATTAGGTTATTATCCTCCAATAGAAGAAGTCAGCCAGAAATAATAATAATATATTGAACAGACACATATCCATAAGGGGAAGTCGTCCCTAGCAAATCTGGCAGAACTAGTATAAATAAAGGGCATCAGTTCTCATTTGACACATCTCAGAATTGCAAAGCAGCAACTGGTGCACATTGTAGTTCCTAGTTTGGTGCGCACATGTGGAGGAGAGTTGTAGGTGCAACTACTACAGCAACCAGTTTCAGTTTTGGCTTGGACTATCTCTTAGCTAGGGTTTGGACTATCTGATCAGCTATTGTTGGTGCACTATCCTTGGAGGAATATTCACTACACCTTGTTTGGCTATCTAGCCTAGGGTTTGCTTCCGGAGTAATTCTCAGTCAAGGTTAAGGTGCTCGGAGGGTGGCTTCAGCCTATGGTTGGGTGACGAGGGTATCGTCAATGGTAAAACAAGCACACCATATTCTATATTCTAATAGGTTATGGGTCCACACCCCATTCATTCATTCTAAACACTGGAAGGAAACATAGCCGCTAGGATATTGAGCTTATTGTTACTAGCAGAAGCAACTTCCAAGATAATTCCGCTAGGGTTACTAGCATGAGCAGTTGCAGAAAACCTAAACCTCTCGTTGAGGCACCTTAAGTGAATGGATTGACCTAATCTCTGGATAAATCACTGCACTCTAGCCTAGCGCATCTCCTGACACTCTCAGCAAGCCAAGATGTGAAGTTTGAATTTCTGGTCAAATCTAGGGTTTGACCAAGTCAAGCAGCCATGATTAACTCTATGAAGTCTGAGAACAAGTTAGATGGAGCCTCTAACTTCAGAGCATGGAAGACAAGGATTGACCTCATCCTTTCC
>SNQJ01S0153391.1:27514-44050 GCA_010110895.2 Picea sitchensis | reverse complement strand
TATTTTCATTATATCGAATTTCACCATTCGCCATACAATATATACAATGTTTTTAGGTATTCCGTAGATACCAAAACCCTAATCCCTTAATCCAGGATTAATTTACAAATCAACTAAAAATAGCAAAATCCGCTAAAAATAGGTGAAGGGATCGTCAGACGTAGTTGTCGTATCTGACGCACCCACACACACACACATGCAAAGAATATAACACACACCCAACAGTTTGAACCTGACGAGAATAGAAAACTCTGGAAAGAAAGAGAAAACCCTAATGAGTTGGCCAATAACCCTAGAAGTCTTTTCGGCTCAAGAAGATAATTTATATTAGGTTATTAGCCTCCAAGAGAAGAAGTTGGCCAAAAATAATAATAATATACTGAACAGACACATATCCATAAGGAGAATTTGGCCCCAGCAAATCTGGCAGAACCAGTATAAGACAGGGTGCCAGTTCTCATTTGACACATCTCATAATTGCAGAGCAGCAACTGGTGTGCACTGCAGTTCCCAGTTTGGTGCGCACATGTGGAGGAGAGTTGCAGGTGCAGCTACTGCAACAACCAGTTTTAGTTTTGGCTTGGAATATCTCTTGGCTAGGGTTTGGACTATTTGATCAGCTATTGTTGATGCGCTATCCTTGGAGGAAGATGTGATACACCTTGTTTGGCTATCTAGCCTAGGATTTTCTTCCGAAGTAATTCTCAGTCAAGGTTAAGGTGCTCGGAGGGTGGCTTCGGCCTATGGTTGGGTGACGAGGGTATCGTCAATGGTACAACGAGCACACCATCTTCTATATTCTAATAGGTCTAGCCTCCTTAGTTAGTGCCCTGAGATATTGGGCCGAGTACTACTGTTGGACCCCATAAGTATATCAGAGAGTTATAGCATAGGGAAAACCCTTGTCTCTAGAACCCTTGAATACTGAGAAAAAAAAAAAAAAATAGGCAAGATCTATTGTCACGCAACCGTGTTTGGGTTGCCAAATCACTACATATTTCTTCCTAGTTAATAATTTGGGAATTTCATCACTACAGTATTCTTCAGACCGGAGTATAACTCTGCAAACGTAACAAATAAAAAATAAATTAAAAAAGTCTAGAAATTTTTGCACCATTATTTGAGACTTATTCCATTGGATGTATCTCTTCGCCCTTATCACATTCACACATATCATTTTTCAGCAAAAAATTTGACCCCACCCGCCTCGTTTCGGTTCCCTCGTCATCATGGCCCATACCCATAGCCAAGACTTGGAAGCTTTCCTCAATACCTTGCAATCTAATTTCACAGAGACCCAACAAGAAGTGAAACATCTCAGTGCCAATGTTGTCTCCATCAATACAACCATGCAGTCCTCCATCATCGCCTCAATCAAGGAACTCAAACAAGATATGACTACCTAGCTTGAATCTGTTGTTTTGATGATCTGCACCAAACTGCATATCCCTGCAAATAACACTTTATTTTACNGAAACTTCCTCTCATTCCCATAATTTTCAGCCCCATCACTTTCAGTGTGACCTACGCCTTCTGCGGGTGAATGTGACCAAATTTGATGGCTCAGATTCCACTGGTTGGGTAACCCAAATGGAACATTATTTCTCTTTATATGGAATTACAGATGACTTGGCCAAACTCCAATATGTTGCTCTCCATCTAGATCAAGAACATTGGCAATGGTGGAAATGGAGAAAAACTTTTCATCAAGGGTATATTGCTTGGACACACTTTGTGGTAGATCGTTATGAATACTTTGACACTGAAACCAACCATTTAGGACGTTTGACAAAGTTGAAACAATCCAGAACAGTGTAAGACTTTATAGCCTCTTTTGAGCGCCTGGATTTTTGGACAGAGGGCATGTCTGATGCCTTTTTCCAATAATGTTTTATCAATGGCCTCAAGGATGAGATTCGTGCCCATGTCCTCATGGCTCGGCCTCAGAGTTGGGTGGAGGCTACTTAAAGAGATAAAGAAGTACAACAAGTTGTATCTTTTCAAAAACGGAAACCCTCCTTTATTCCTCGCACTAAACTAGTAAATCCCACTACTCCCTCTACTCCACTAAAGATCCAAAAATTGACCAGGGCTAAAATTTTTGAACGCCAACTCAAAGGCCTTTGTTATAATTGTGATGACAAATATTTTTCAGGCCACAAGTGTAAGGAACAAAATGTTTTTATGGCCATATCGGAGGATGTTTAGGAAGAGGATGTTGAAGCTCCCCTTGTGTTTGAGTCACCTGAAACCACGGACAAAACCCCTCCCTCAGACCCTCCCGAAGTAGAACCGGTCATTTCCCTAAATGCTCTCACTGGTTTCTCTTCTCCCCAAGCCCTCAAGCTAATTGGTTACATCAAGCATAGGAAGGTCATCATTCTAGTTGATAGTGGCAGCACCCATAATTTTATTCATCGTCGCATTGCCCAAGAAACTCATTGCTATATCCATGCAGTCAATAATTTCCAAATCATGATTGCCAATGGCGGCTCCATGAAATGTGGAGGGCATTGTGAAAATGTGTGTCTCCAAATTGGTGACTACCACCTGAAATCTCATATGTTTTCTATCGACATGGGTGGTTGTGACATTGTGTTGGGTGCAGACTAGCTAAGGACTTTGGGTCCCATTCTCATGGATTTCAAGGAATTAACCATGCATTTCGACTAGGAGGGTCAAAAATATAAGTTCCAAGGCATCATCGTCGATTCACCGAAGATCATTAGTTCCCATTGCATGGAAAAGCTGCTCAAAAAAGTTCATTCTGGCGTTATTGCCCAACTCCATGCCATACAGGCAACTGCGACACCCTCTATGATGCAAGACACTCAATCCATCCTCTCTAAACATCAAGTGGTCTTTTCCACTCCCCAGGGACTCCCGCCTTCCCACGGTTTTCATGAACATTCCATTCCCCTTATCCCAGGAAGCCTCCCTCCCAATATTCATCCCTATCGTCACCCTTTTTCCCAAAAAATTGAAATTGAGAAAATGGTTCAAGAACTACTTAACACAGGTGTTATCCGCCCTATAGAAGGCCCTAATCTTCTCCTGTGGTCATGGTCCTGAAGAAAAAAATTTCTTGATGCATGTGTCCTGACTTCCACACCCTCACCAAACTCACCGTTAAAGATAAATTTTTCATTCCTGTCATTGATGACCTCTTGGATGAATTGAGTGGTGACCAATTATTTACTAAACTTGATCTTCATTCTAGCTACCACCAAATCCGTATGAAAGAGGCAGACATTCCTAAGACTGCCTTTAGAACTCATGAGGGCCACTATGATTTTTTGGTCATGCCCTTTTGCTTGTGTAATGCCCCCTCCACCTTCCAAAGCCTCATGAATCATGTCGTTCACCCTTTTCTCTGTCATTTTGTCTTAGTTTTCTTTGATGATATCCTCATTTATAGAAAAACCTGGACAGGCCATCTTTCTCATGTGGACTGTGTTCTCCATCTACTCTCTCAGCACCAACTTTTCCTGAAACAATCTAAATGTGCTTTTGGCGCCTCAGAAGTCGGGTACTTGGGTCATCTTGTTGGAAAGAACGACGTCAGGGTGGATCCTAAAAATATTGAAGATATGCAATACTGGACTCGCCCAAAGGCTCTCAAAATCTTGTGAGGATTTATGGGCTTAACAGGTTATTATCACAAGTTTGTTAAGAATTATGGAAATATTGCGACACCTCTCACCACACTCCTTAAAAATAATTCTTTCACTTGGACTCCAACAACTGCTCAGGCTTTTCAAACCTTGAAGATGGCCATGTGCACCACTCCAGTCCTGGCCCTTCCTGATTTCACAAAGACCTTTGTCCTGGAATGTGATGCTTCAGGGAAAGGTATTGGCATTGTCCTTATGCAAGAGGGTCATCCTTTGGCATTTACCAATAAACAACTATCTGAACGAAATTTGGGCAAATGAATCTATGAAAAGGAAATGTTAGCTATTTTGCATGACGTTGATTTGTGGCACCCTTATCAATTAGGGAAATGCTTCCAAATTAAGACAGATCATCAAAGCCTTAAGTTTTTTTTGGAACAATGCATTTCCACCCTAAAGAAACAAAAATGGGTGACTAATCTCTTTGGATATGATTATGAGATCATTTAAAATAAATGAAAAGACAATGTGGTTGCGGATGCACTTTCCCAAAAATATGAAGATGAAGGCTCCCTTTTTTCTCTCTTCTTCATTGTACCAGATTGGCTCCAAGACGCTCACCAGGAATGGCTACATGATCCCACAAGTTCGCATCTGATACAACAATTGTAGTCCAATTCTCCAGTTTTCCCAGGGTACTCTTGGCTCCATGATGAGCTTCTATACAAAGGTCGTTTGTATTTAAGTAAACAGTCAAAACTTAAATCCACGGTTCTTTCTGAGCTTAATTCTACACCCACAGCTGGGCACTCTGGGTTTACCAAAACCTATGACAAGGTCAAACGTTCTTTTTTCTAGAATGGCATGAAACAAGAAATTCGTAATTTTGTGGTTGAATGTGATGTGTGTCAACACAAAAAGGGTGAAACATTCAAATATCCTAGCACACTACAACCGCTTCCAATTCCACCTGCTATTTGGAGGGATATCTCTATGGATTTTATTACAGGATTACCTAAATCGGGCAATAAATCAGTCATCATGGTGGTAGTTGATCGCCTTTCCAAGCATTCTCATTTATGTGCTCTTCAACACCCATTTACAGCAAACACAGTGGCTCAAATTTTCATGGAGTAGGTCTTCAAGCTTCATGGCATGTCGCATTCTATTGTTTCTAATTGTGACCCAACTTTCACTAGAAATTTTTGGCAATAATTATTCAAGATACAAGGCACCCAATTGCATCTCTTCACAGCTTATCATCCCCAAATGGATGGTCAAACTGAAGTTGTCAACAATTATTTGGAAACATATTTGAGGTGTTTTTCATCAGAAAATAAAAATCAGTGGGATCAATGGTTACCCCTAGCTGAATGGTCGTACACCACTTCATACCATATAGCTACCTGCATGGCTCCTTTTGAAGAGGTATATGGACAAAATCCACAGTCAGTTCTCTCATATTTACCAGGTGTCTCGAAGGTCCAGGTGGTTGACCAAACACTTACAGTTCAAGAGGCTATTCTTTGTACCCTCAAAGATAATTTGGTCATGGCCCATAATCACATGAAGCAACAAGCAGATCAAGGTCGCTCTGAACGTCATTTTGCATAAGGCAATCATGTGTTTCTTCAACTGCAACCTTACAAGAAAACTTCTCTCAAGGTCAACCATTGTCAGAAGTTGGTGCCCAAATTTATGGTCCTTATACAATTCTCAAGCATGTGGGACAGGTGGCCTATCAGTTAGCTTTGTCCAAACATTCTAAGCTACATCTTGTTTTTCATGTTTCATGCTTGAAGAAGGTGATCGGAACTAAGTGCCAAATTCAAACCAACCTTCCCGAGTTGGATGAAGAAGGCTCCATTTGGCTACAGCCACAAGCAGTTTTGGACCAGCGTGAGCATCACCTACATCAGCGAACCATCAAGGAAGTGTTAGTCCAGTGGAAAGATGCAACTCCAGCAGATGACACTTAGGAACCAGCTACCATTCTGCAGCAATTTCCACGTCTCAAGCCTTGAGAACAAGGTTGTTTTTAAGGGGGAGGACATGTTAGGGACCTAACCCCTCACATAGGTATAAAAATGTATTCCGATGTAATAAAGGTCAATATTAATAAGGCCTTGCAATAAAGTAGAATAAGTCAAATGTAAGAAGACCTAATAGAAGCTTTTGCTTCTAAAAGGATCTTCCTCTAGATGGTTCTATTGATAGACATATTTAGTATAAATAGGATTCGAGGGTATGAGAACCCTAGCTTGGATATTATTGTAATAGATCTCTTCTCGACTGGAGGTTTCCCCCTCGAAGAGGCCTGTGAACATTTCTCTCAGTAATCAAAGTGCTCTTTCTGGTGTTATTCTATTATCATTTCAGTATTATTGTGGTGTTATTATGGTTATATTGTTGTTCATCTTCCATTTCTATCATTTTATTTCTGTTTTGCATACTTTTTATATATGGAATATTACAGATGTTTCCATGGACAGTATCGTCACTGAAGAGCAGGTGATTAGTCATGCTCAATATCTGGATCTTGTTTATTCACAGACGGGCACGCTCACTGACTTGATCCATGATGCTCCTCGTCCATCCACGAATCCTACCCCAACACATCCAGTATCTTCTCATGTTGTTGATGGTGTGATTGGCACTTTCCATGTTGAGACTCAGTCTACACAATCCAGTCATGTCAATCCCAAGTCTACTACTTCTAATGTACATAATACTCCTACCCCTTCCCCCGGTAAAACTTATGAAGTTAATTTGGTTCAATCTACACCTACCGGTAAAAATCAAAATAAAAAGAAAGGAAAGGGTAAGAATAAGGAGGACAAAAATAATAATCAACAATCCAAGAAACCCAAAACAAAACCTGTTGATGAAAAAGATAAGCGTAAACCTCATTATCCCTTCATTATCTGTGGTGACGATCATTATACAAAATATTTTCCACGACATGCTGAGGTCACTAAGTTCCTAAAAGGGATTTGGAAACCTCCTACACCCATCGTCCTGTCACAACCTTTTCCTTCTTAGCAGAAAACCCACTTGGTGATGATTTACCACCTTCGTTGGTTCAACCTCCTCCCCCAATTTCACCTCCAAACGGTCCTCTACATCTCAAAATACTGGGCCTAGATACATTTCTTCATCCTCCCCCCAAAGGCATTGTTCGAAAGTCTTCATTAGTCCTCACGCACGTGCTGCCCAAAACTACAGTATTGTAGAAGACCTTGCACAAGCACCCTCTGCGATGTCAGCTCTCGAAGTCCTTTAAAATTTCCCTACTCAACGAAAGGCGTTGTTAAAGGATATTGGTGGAATTGATCCTACCGATACCAATTTGATAATCTTTGACTTGAAAGATCATATTCCAAGGATTCCTCCTCAATTAGTGTTTCAGATCCAAGCTTTTGTGGAAAATAAGAATATTCGTCGAACCATAATTGATGAAGGAGCCTCGACTTGCGTTATGTTCGTTACTTGTTGGAAAGCTATTGGCTCTCCTGCCCTTACCGAGTCGCACAATACTCTTAAGGATTTCAATGGTACAGGGTTTGAACCTTACAATGTTCTTCCTTCGTTGTCTATTACGTTAGAAGGTAAAGCAGTTAATGTCGAGGTTGAGGTCTTTGATGCACCTCTTTATTACAACCTTCTACTTGGTCATAGCTTGATTGATTCCATGTGCGCAGTTGTGTCTACCCTTTTTCGTGTGTTACGTTTCCCACACCAAGGAAAGGTCATTGTTGTCGATCAACTAGCTTTCTTTAACTTCGATTCACGTACTAGAAACATGCCTTTTATCTCGAAAACACCCCCCGATTATGAGAATGTCGGTGTGGGTCTTTTAAAAGATTCAACCTTGATGGGCACATTTCCTATTCAACCACCCAATATTCCTCCTCCTTTTGTCTCCTCAATTAACATGATACAAACCTCTATTGGTGAAACCCCTGAGTCTTATGACCCATGGATAGTACCTAGATCTGGTGATTGTCTTCGTTACAGTGACCGAATGCCTTTAAGTCCGGTGGAATAAGCTTACCAAGTTATTCAATTGACAACTCCTTCTCCTCCTTCTCTCGATGATACATCTCTTGATATGTTCCATGTGATCTTTCCTATTGATGAGATGATCATGATGGTCATGTCTATGGAAGATACTCTATGGGATGATGGGCATCATCGTTCCATTCTCTTCCTAGAATGAGAGACCATAGAGAGTTACCAACGGATTTCGACTCCGTCGATCGTTTTTGTTATTTATTTTGTTCCTGAGTCAACACACGATGTTTTGTATGAAGGGAACTTGAGTAATATTTCACCTACCATTCCTCTCGACATATCAATTAAACCCAAAGTCATGGAAAATGTTCATATCGATGCCTCATGCTCTACTGATAAGGTCTGCACTTATCAATCCATTTTCAAATAATTTCATGATGTTTTTTCCTGGAGTTATGAAGAAATGTTTGGTATCTATCATGATATTCTTGTGCATGATATTAAGACTTACCTGAATGCTAAACCCATTCGGCAGAGACTTCGCCCAGTACATCCATGTAAATCGGTTGTTATTAAGATTGAAGTTCAAAAACTTCTTAAGGATGGCTTTGTCTATCCCGTGGATTTGACCGATTGGGTATCCAATCTTGTTCCAGTAAACAAGAAACAAGGCACGATCCATGTTTGCATAGATTATAGGGATGTAAACAATGTTTGTCCCAAAGACAATTATTCAACCCCTTTCGTTGACCATATCCTTGACGACTATTCCGGGAGTGAAATCCTCTCCTTGATAGACGGTTTCTTCGGCTATAATCAAATCAATATTTTACTTGCGGATCAACACAAGACTTCTTTTATTTTCCCTTGGGGAACCTTCACCTACCAAAAACTACATTTTGGTCTAAAAAAATGTTTGTGCGACTTTTCAGCGCACTATGTCTTATGTTTTTCATGGCATTAAGCACATTGTACAACCCTATCTAGACAATCTACCAACGCATTATATGCGTCGTCAAGATCACCCGGCACATCTATGGGTCATTTTCCTATGCTGACGTTATTATTGTATATGTTTGAATCCAAACAAATGTGTTTTTTGTGTGGAGTCTGGATGACTTCTTGGTTTTATTGTGTCTATACATGGAATTAGGGTAGACCCCTTGAAGGTTGAGGCTATTCTCAATTTACCTCCTCCTTCCATGCTACACCAACTCCAAAGTTTCAAGGGAAGGTAAAATTTTTACGTCGATTCATTCCAAACTACGTTGAATTAACGAAAGTATTTACTCAACTTCTCAAGAAAGGTTACGATTTTGTATGGGACGATACTGCAAACAAATCTTTTGAATCTTTGAAACTCACCTTAACCCGTACACCATTGTTTTTTCCACCTGATTATAGTCGAGATTATTTCATGTACTTAGCTGCTTTAGACTCTACCATTGCTATGGTTTTAGTCCAAGAGGATGATTCACACGATGAATATGTTATATATTATTTGATTAGAAGTCTCATGACCACCGAAACCAAATATTTACATGTGGAGAAACTGACCTTGGTAGCTTTTCAAGTTGTTCAATGTTTTCGTCACTACATCCTATTACGCAGAACCGCAGTCATTTTTTATTGCAACCACATGCAACATATCCTTACTCGACAATTTTTGGGGGGGAAGTACTCTAAATGGATAGTTATTCTCCAAGAGTTTTATTTGGAGTTTAAACGCACCAAGTCAAAGAAGTCTTTGGTTTTTTTCCGAATTGATATGTGACCTTCCCTCTACTGACACATAAACTATGGAAGAGGATTCCTTACATGACAAATCCCTCTTTCTGATTACTTTTGATGACATATGGTACGAAGATATTATCATATATCTCCAGACCCAAACTTTCTGGCCTGATATTTCTAGTACATATAGTTGTCGTATCCAGTATCAATCCCATCAATACATTATCCTTGGTGATACCCTTTACCGCCATGGTATTAATTCCATATTTCGATGATGTATCACCTACGATGAAGTTGAGAAATATTTGAATGACTGTCATTGTGGAGCATGTGGCAGTCATATGTCTGGGTATGCCACTGCCCAAAATATCTTACGAGCTTGTTATTTCTAGCCTTCATTGTTTAAGGATTGCATTACTGTTGTCCAGAAATTCCACGGTTGTCAAACTTACAACAACAAGATCTGATATCATCCTGCTCCTCTTCACCCTATAGTTTTATTTGGTCCATTTGCTAAATGGGGTATTGAATTCATGACATGTAACCCTCACTCAGTCGAGGGGCATGGATACATTATTGTAGCTATGGATTATTTCACTAAATGGGTCGAGGCGATGCCTACATTTGATAATACCGGGAAAACTGTAGCATTGTTCATATTCAATCATATCATTACTATATTTGGTGTCCCTCAATCCATCGTTACTAATCACGCTAGAAATTTTTGCAACTTCATGATGTCTGCACTTACTGAGAAGTTGGGTCTTCGACATGAAAACTCAACCCCCTATTATCCACAGGCCAATGGTCAGGTTGAAGAAATAAACAAAGTTCTCACTACTATGCTTCGACGGATGGTAGGAATTCATAATTCAAATTGGCACATGATGTTGTTCTCATCATTGTGGGCCTATCGGGAATCCATTAAGTATACCATGAGATTCACACCTTTCTAGTTAGTATATGGTATCAAAGCAATTTTGTCAATTGAATGTGAAATCTCATCTTTGAAACTAGTTTTCAAACTTCTCCCTAACACCTCAGCTGAGGAGGAACGTCTTTTGTATTTGATGCAATTAGATGAAACCCATTGTGATGTTGACTTAGTTATTGAAACTCAGAAAAAGCGTGTCAAAGATCAATATGACAAGCATGTCAAACCATGTGTTTTTTCTGAAGGTGATCTAATTCTTGTTTACGAGCAAGATCATGATTTGCTAGGGGCCAGTAAATTCGAACCCATGTGGCGAGGTCCTTATATTATGAAACGAGTGTTGGAGAAAGGGGCTTATGAGCTGGTAAATTATGATGGAATCCATTTGAGTGAACCCAAGAATGGGATTTACTTGAAAAAGTACTATGCTTAAATCATCTTTGCATGAGTGCTGTGTATTTTTATGTATCATACTCTTATGTGCTTTTTTCATTTTTGGTTCCACCTTCTGGTTGCTTACCTTGCATCGTTCTTGGTTTTCAGATGTCGGTGTCTTCACTACCCTACATTGGCTTCACTGATGGTGCTATTCATAGTACTCAAAACTTAGCATCTACTTCTTGGGAAATCTATGCAACTATGAATGAATTGATCAGTCTACATGGCGTTTGCCTTGGTCGTGCAGCTAAAAATATCGTGGAATACAGTGCAGTTATCGAGTTGTTAACTGACATTGTTTCACTTGGAATCTGTCATCTTATTGTATGACTTGATTCACAGTTAGTAGTACTACATTTGAGTAACGTTTATTCTATCTAAAGCCCTACTTTGTTAAGGGTATATTTACGAATTCGTCTCTTGGAACGTCATTTTGATTACATTGAATATCAACACATTCCTAGATGTCTAAATACATTGACAGATGCATTGGCTAATTATGTGTTAGACAGACATTTGAGACATTTATAAAATCCAATCACACTTTGTACATAAAAGCAAGTAAGATGATAAGAGCCTTATATTCATAATGATAAAATTTTACAAAAAGTGTTTTTGTCCGAAGACCAAAATATCAAAAATATGAATCTCATAGCTTCATGTACAAAAGCATCAAGGATGTTTCTCGCTATAACAAGCGACTTCACGTGCTAATATACGGAGTAGTGGACCAATGGATGCAGATACGCCCACTGTGTGGCGTTGATAATTCCTAGGGAGCTCATCCACTATGGAATCAGGGACATGCATGGTTAGCCCCTCCAGGTTTTGTTCTATGACCTCTAGATCTGCAACATATACACCTGCTACAACACCTCTCTCCCCTCGCCTCTGGATCAGGGATGAACCCAGAGGACGATAAGGTCCCACATCTGCATTGCTGAGAGTACACGATTAGTCATCGGATAAATAACACAAAAAACATTTTATATCATTAAAAACAACAAAAACATTATATAAAAAAAATTCTTCTTACCTATGTCCCCCCAATGGGAACCTTCGGGAAGAGCTAGATCTAGATCTCCGTGGAAATCTACCCTAGCATATGCATAATCTTATACCATAAGAAGTTGATTCCTCATCCATTGGAAGAAGACATCATCATACCTAACAATGGGACCACCTCCATTTCGATACATGAGATCTACCCACCTCTTCATCCTCGGATCTTGTAGAGAAATTATACCCCACTCCACCTATAGGCGTAGGACAGGGACCCTCTCCAGGAAGAAGGATACCAAAATAGACCCATATCCAAAAAAATTAACCCACCACTTCGGCACTTGGTAAGTTGTTTCTTCATGCTTTTTAGAACCCCTTCGCACCAGTTGAAGACTCTAGGCTCCATGCATTCCAATGCATACTGAAAATGGCTTTGCAAATCCATGTGGGGAGTTGCACTCCCTACCATGCGAGTAATAGTATAGAGGATAGTCTACAAAGGAAAATATCAGACATCCATGATAGCTACCTTATCACTATGTTTCTCAGTACCTGGCATACAGTGATGACGGACGTAGTACTTCATAGGCTCACCTCCGCCCCTGCTGCCTGTAAGTGACACCCATGAAACACGGTGAGATAGTCCTATCAAGAAATAGATATCATTGATATCTATGTTGAGTGTGCGGACACCCATGTGAAATGACTACTCATTCTCATCCCACATGTGAACCAAGTATTCTAGTAGTCTCAACTGGGCTCTCATGCCCTGAATCCTAACGAATTTTAGTAACCCACACTGTCGGAGAGCCATAATTGTTCCTAGGTCATTCTCAATGAATTAATCTTGTTCTCCATTCTCTCATTTGTGCCACTCCAACATCTTAACCCAGGAAAGCCTGCCAAGGAACCATAAGATGAGATTAGAAACATAAATTTCTTTCTTGGGGGTTTTTCCTAGTTGGGTTCATCTTTTTAAATTTTGAGTTGTGGTCGTCGCAGGCCTGCGCATTCGCACAGTGCGATGTCATCACACCCTACCTATAGGGTCACCTACGACAGTCCTACATCATCGCAGTTCTCGATATAGGGCACCTGTGATGACCTCAACGCACGGGTAACCCCTAAAAATTCACCCAAAGACACAAATCTAACCAATGAAAATCAATTTTGAAACCATGAAAAGATGAAGGAGAAGGAGATTACCTCTTTTGCAAAGATGATTCATGAAATGATTTGTCGTGCGCTCTGCAATCAACAGTTGAAAATCGGGGTGAAAAAGGGCTTTGGAGCAATATTTGGGTAAAGTTACAAATGAAATGGTAAAATGTGGTTGTTTACCTATTTTATTGACTTTTATCACTTTTCATTTGCAAATTATATTATGTTTATGCTTTATCCAAGCCCTAAAGTCTTAACAACTTTACAAGTGATTGATTTTTGTAGATTGAAAAGTATAGAGATGAGACGTTAGGATAAGGGTCTACCCTTTTTTGGTTTGTTTTTTTATATTTTTCGCATGTACAAATTCTTTTAGGGTTTTTCAGGAAAAACTCAGAGTAGAGTCTTAATTCTTTCTCACACTTGTGAAACCATGAGAATGTAATCGAGTAGTCTTTTTGTCATTTTTTCAAACTCATATTGGAAAACACGAAAAATGAAAACAATAGAGTATCCTTTAAGCTCTTTTCACACTCCTTAAAAATGAAAATATTGTCGATCAACCTTGTTCTTTTCATGCTCGTAAAAGTATTTGAAGAAAACATATAATGAGCGGTAGGTTATCACTTTTTCGGTCTCATCAGATTAATTTATAAAAAAGGACCTGATGGAGTTCTCTTTAAGTGCTTTTCAGACTCTCTAAAATTAAAAACCCCTGAGTTTTATCTCTTTGCACTCATTAAACGAACATCAAAAGACCCATATGGGATCGAACCACTCCTTCTTAGGGTTCATTAAACATACTCTGATGGACTTGTCTAAAGGATCAGATTATATCTAAAAGCATATGTTATCCTCCTCAATCTTGCGTAAAAATAAAGAGGTACTCGCCAAAAATGGTGGGGGGAAATTGGGAAAGAAATGTGTCTTTGTATTTTTGTTAGTGGAAGTAATAGTCACTCTTGAACATGACACTCCCCTCTTCATCATTATATCCGGGTTGGGAAATCCATTTGTCTCTCGTTCGACCATCCACAATTTCATATGTTGGTTCCTCCTTGATTCAATGTTTCCAAGACAATTGTCGTGTCGTTCATATGTTCAAGAGAAGTCCAACCTAAACAATATTTCTATGGAGTCGGTCATCTACAGTTATAAATTTTCTACCATGTTGGCCTTCCCTGTGTCAGTTTTGAATCACTTCATACTCTGATCTACCTCAAATCTGTTGCATATTTCGTGGCATTAATGGGGGATACATCAAGGCCCTCTTGTGACGAGTCTTTTCCTGTCGACTTCAACTCATTATTCGAGAATAAGACTTAGAAATCATTTAGTACCTTGGAGCCTGCATGCCTCAATTGTAGGTTTCTTTTCTTTATACAGTGGGTTCACATCATTGATTCTTGATTGGAAGGTTCGATTGAGTGTTCAACTTTAACTCATTTATTCACATTCGTTGGACTGTACTAGGGTACCCTGGGAGTAATTGACATCAATGGTAATTTCCCTCACACTTGTTAATGGTTTTCATTAATGACCAGTAATCAAGTGGTTTCTACCATGTTCGACTTCAACACCTGTAATCACATGGCTAGATTCGTACTTAGAGATGATGGAAATGAATACCCTGGATCTTATCATTTTGGTCCAGGTTGCGATGGAGTATTCATGAATTTGTACTGACACATAGATCCACTTTGTATGTCTCGTGGATATGTCCGAATTTTGAATTCTTTTACAACATAGATCCACAGTGTATTCCTGGTGGATGTGATGAATCATAATGACATGGATCCACGATGTATGTTTAGCGGCCATGACTCATTTGACACTTATTATTAGATTCACTTGTAGTCTGAGCATGGGAATGCCTACCTCAAAAATGGTATGATATTATGCAGATGCTTGTTTGTTTGTAGGTTCCTGATCAATGCGCTCATTGTTTTCAACACACACATTCTACAAAGTATTTCAGTTGTCATGAGTTACATATTCATACTTTGGAGGGCATTTTGTTACACATTATTTTGTTCACCTCGGTGATCACCTAACAAGATGTGTTGATGTTCCCTGAAAATATTAAAAAGAGACTTTCTCCATGGGAAAAGTGATTTGCTTTCCTCTCTCAAAAACCATATAAAAGAAGTTCGTCGCACTCTGCTATATGCTACAAGGACAGGATTACTATTCTGCAAACCCAAGGAAGGAGATACAAGGATGACACTAGCGAGGATCAAGCATCATTTAAAAGGTATGACTTGTACTTCATTAAACTAGTTCATATGATAATGAAGTTTAAGGCAAAGTGTGCATCATGTTCTATTTTGTTCTAGTTTCTTGTGGGATCTAGGGAGATATGTTTGTGTCTGCACTTGCTGATTAATCCGATAACACGGTGGCATGGAGTGTTTAGTGGACAAGGAACGAGATAAATGGTTAATATATAATCAAGGTCCAAATCAGACGGTTGCTCTGTGTCAAGGCTATGTTGTGTAATTCAATGACCAGTAAGTAGATCGACAATTGTGATTGAATGGAGGTCCATATCAGATGACGGTTGTGCAGTATGGTTACATGTGGTCTCGATATGTTGAAGAGGATTGACAGTTGATATCAAATCAAGGAAATATCTGACAACTAGTGAGTGTGTAGATCATGTTACTTGTTTTGGTGTGTAGAGAAACAATCAATGGTCGATATCAATCTAAATATCAGATGCAACAGTGACTATGCATCGAATTTTATGATATGGTTTGTATGCAGATTGTGCATCAAACTAAAGGGGTTTGTGTTGGTTTCAAAGGATTATTTATATCCCAGTTTTGAGAATATTTGGAGCTGACTCCATGGACATACATTTGTATGTGGATAAATCCATCGAGGTAGGAAGTGTATAAATAGCGATGCTTGAATCTAGTTCAAGAGTGAGTGAGTGAGAAGTGATGGAAGAGTGAAGGCAAAAGTAAGGGTATTGGAAGAGAAGCTCTAGGACTTAGAGGTTCGACGATCCCTACAGAATGAAAATATGATAATGATATCATCTAAGGGAATTTGGGAGGTGCAAGGACAAAGGAACTTATGGAACTATGTTGATCAAGGACTATGATAGAAGGGACAGAGTAGTATATTTGTGTCGGTGAAAGATTGAAGGAAAGAGATAGTCTACTATTGTCAATGACTCGAGGAGATTGATGTTTTAGTAAATTTTTATTTATATACATGATTTAGTTAGTGCTCAAATAAGGGGATTGGTGTCTCTTGCAGGTTGTTTCATGTGAATATAGCAGTTTTAGGTTGATGCCTATAGGGAGAATTGAGTTTCTCATCAATCAAGGGAATTAGTATCTCATGTAGGTTGGTGTCTAAAAACATTATTTTTGAGTTGGTGATCAGGAAATAATATTGTTGTGTCTTGCAGGTTGGTGTCTGCAATCATTGTAAAAGTAGGTTAGTTACTAAAAGATATTATAAAGAAAATTTGTGTGGTTTTCTCCCATTTTGGTTTCCACGTTAAATCTATGTGTACTATGGATTATATGTTTCAATTTTCATTTCTCATTAATTTCTTATGACTAGTGAAATAATAAATTGATAAATATTGTAAGAAGGTTAAAAATATTCCTATACTAATTCACC
>SNQJ01S0153391.1:2723-21491 GCA_010110895.2 Picea sitchensis | reverse complement strand
GAAATGCACTGAGGACCGTCAAACTAGCCGTTGATGGATGTCATTGCTGACAACTTGTGCAAAAATTAGTCACTATATGAAAAAAATTATTATATGTTAGAAACTTAGGATAAAAACATACAATGGGTAGCGCTAAGCTTACCTTTTCCAATTTCACACCATGGTTTTTTTTCCTAAGCTAGAAATACCCAACTTTATTCAAACAAAGGGTGTTTTGACAATCCCCTTTCAACTTTTATTGAAATAAGCATCACTAACATATCTTCTAACCTAGGCATCTAACATATTAATCCAGTTTAGACTATTGGATTAATTATTACTCCAACCTAACTAATTTGGCCAAGATCAAACTGTTTGACCAAACTTATTCACTAACCTATCTAATTTGGCCAAGATTAAACTATTTGACCAAACTTATTCACTAGCCTATCAACATAAATTCAAAAAGTTTGATCATGGTTATACAGTATGATTCAAACTAAATTTATTTTTGATGGGGTTTTATATTTTCTCTCTTTTTTTTATACCCTCTTTTCATTTTTTTTATTTTTTTCTTTTTCTTTTCTTTTCTTTTTTCTTTTCTTTTGTAAATCATTTGCAGAATAAAATATTATTTACAACGAAATATGACAAAAGGAAGGAATTTCAATCACCAGGTTATACTATGAAATATAGGGTTATAACAGTGGCTCCAGTTGGGTATGGTGCTCTCCTTGTTAGGTGCCAAGAACCAGCTACATGCTTCCTTGAATCCTCTTCTCCAGTACTTTTATGCATTCTGATTAGCTTTATTGTAAATGTAAATATGGTGACACTGATCAGAGGCTTATGGATTTCTCTTCGAGCTTCAACCAGTAATAAAAGTCACCCATGCTTGACATAAAAAATAAAATAGTATTTATAATGAAATGAGTGAGAAAAACTGTCATTCCTATGAACATAGTGCTCGAGCATTCTGCCATTGATAGGTCCTCCTAACAGGTCTGCTCCATCCATATCCTTGATCAAAAATGCATTACTTCCTCTGTAGGCATGTATTGTGAATGGACCTTTACATAGCTTCTCAAATTTTCCATGTTTTCCCTTATCTTCATTCCTTGAGTCCCATTTCAGTATTTTGTCTCCTATTTGGAAATCATCATCCTTGGTCCTTTGGTCATATATTTTCTTGATATTTTTCTAAATCACCTAATTTTGGTTGTAGACCTCTTCTCTTGATTGATGCAGCTGAATAGTCTGATTAATTCTCCTTTGGATGTCATTTGGTTCTACATGTACTTCTTGTTGTAACTTCATGACAAGAACACCTAAAGAAGTGGTAAAGACAGCATCCATTTCATAGACCAATTGGTATGGGGACATACAAATTAACCTCTTTGTAGTAAGTTTGTCTGCTCATAGTGCATGTACCAACTTATTGTGCCATGAATTTTTGTTGTCCTGCAGCAACTTCTTGATGATGTTGAAAAGACTCTTGTTTGAAGACTATGCCAATCCATTTCCCTAAGGGTAATATGCAATAGAGTGTCCTAAGGTGATCTGATATTTGTTGCAAAACTCTATCATATTTTTTTATTTGAATGCAGTTTCATTGTCTATGATAATTTTCCTGGGACATCCAAATCTAGAAAGAATGTTAGTTTCCAAAAACTTAATGATCACAGCATCAATGGCTTGCCTGGTGGGTATAGCTTCAATCCACTTGGTGAAATAATCAGTGGTTGTGAGAATCTACTTGTGATGGCCTACTGAAGGTGGGTGGATTTCTCCAATGAAATCCAAACCCCGTTGTTGAAATGGAGATTCAACTGAAATTGATTTCAAGGGTAAAGGGAGAAGTTTCCTTTTACCTTCAAAGATTTGACATTTATGACAAGAGGTCACTTTCTTGTCAACGTCTGCAAATAAATTTGGTCAGTAGAAACCAGCTCTTAGAATTTTATTGGCAGTGGTCCTCCAATTCAAATGTCCACCACAATCTCCTTCATGGAATTCCTGCAAATATTTATCAGCCTCATCTTTCAACAAACAATTTAGTATAATCCCTCCAACATCTTTCCAATACAAATTGCCATTTAAAATACAATACTTCATAGATTTCAGTTTCAAAAATATAGCTTTAGTTTTAGTTAAACCAGGAGGATATTGTAAGTAATGTAAAACAAAAATAAGGTGTGCATACCAGGGAGAGGTTGAGAAAACCTCTTTAACTTGTGGAGTCGCCTGCTCTTCTTGTTCATCAACTGGAGCTAGAAAATTAATATCCAAAGCATGAAATTTGGACTTAGTCGTCAATTTGGCTAATCCTTGACCCTTGATAAGCTTGGTTGGTTTGATCTCAATGTCATACTCAAGGATAACATCAATCCATTTACCCCTTCTACCATCTGGACTATCTTGGGTCAAAATATCTTTCACCACGGAATTTGGGACATAAGCAATAATGTGTGAGTGGAGAATATATACGCTGAAATCTTTAATTGCTTTCACCAAAGAAAAATCTTGCTTTTTCATGATGTTATAATTCAATGCAGCATCTCTCAAGGACTTACTGAAGAAAACAATAGGTTTGTCATGGCCTTCATTGTTCTTCTACAAAAGAACTGTTGCAATGGTATGCTTAGAGGAAAAAGAGAATAAGAGGAAAT
The DNA here is from genome assembly GCA_010110895.2 of Picea sitchensis. Lineage (NCBI taxonomy): Eukaryota > Viridiplantae > Streptophyta > Pinopsida > Pinales > Pinaceae > Picea > Picea sitchensis. The sequence goes on along the minus strand of SNQJ01S0153391.1, from coordinate 18,843 downwards.
ATTTTGTATAATCAGGGCTGATAAGCACTCGGGCTTGTGTCAAGGCTTGTTTCACCTGATCAAAGGAATGTTTTTCTTCTATGGCCCATTTTATTTTTGTGTCTTTTTTCAGCATATTTGTTATGTTTCTGAGAAGTTCTGCCAAGTTGGGGATAAATCTTCTTAGAAAGTTTATTTTTCCTATGAAAGATTGTAATTCTTTTATATTTCTGGGATGATCTATTTTTTGAATGGATTCAATTCTGCTAGGATCTATTTTGATTCCATCCTTGGATATTATGTGTCTTAACAGTTTACCTTCCTCTAGACCAAACAATGTTTTCTTTAGATTAAGTGAAATTCCAAATCTTATGCATTTTTCAAAAACTCTTCTAAGGTTGAGTAAGTGTTCTTCATCTATTTTTTAAAACATAGTTATGTCATCCAGGTATATAACAATGAATCTTCCAAGTTCATCCACAAAAGAAATATCCATTTCTCTCTGAAAAGTGGCCCCAACATTCATTAAACAAAAGGCATTTTCACATATATTAAAGTGCCCCAAGGTGTAGTAAATGTTGTTTTCTCTTGATCATCGGGGTGGACTAAAATTTGGTTGTAACCAAAAAAACCATCTAACAAAGAAATTCTACTGGATCCAACTAACTTCTGCAAAATATGGTCCATTTTGGGCAAGGGATAGTTGTCTTTCAGAAATACTTTATTGAGGTTTTTGAAATCAATACACAGTCTGATTTCTCCACTCTTCCTTATGGTTGGAACTAAATTGGACACCCATTTAGAAAATCTCAATGGGACAATTATTTTGGCATCATACATCTTTTTTGTTTCCTTTTCAATCAGAGGCATCAATTTTGGATTGATTCTCCTAAGTTTTTGTTTGAAAGGATTTTGATCTTCTTTTATGGGAATTTTGTGTTGTATAATGCTATTATCGTAGGATTTTAAATCTTCATATCTCCATGCAAAAACATCTATAAATTATTTGAACAATTCTATATATTTATGTTTTTTAGCAGAAGGTAAATATTTTGACAGTTTAGTCATCTTTGGTTCTTTTCCAGTTCATATGTTACAATCCTCAACTTCTTTTCCAATAAGTTCATTTTTTGGTTTTTTAGCTACATCATCAAAATCAAAAAATTATTGCAATGGGACTAATCCTCTAGGCAGAATATTATCCTTTAATTGTAGAAAATCCAGATCTTCTTGTTTTTTATTTATTTCTTTTAAATCTATCGTATTTACACTTTATTTTTCATCATCACTATCTAAATCAATATTTGCACATTCAAACTCATTCTTGGATTTTAAAAAATATTCAATCTGTTCATCATTTTCAAAAACATGCCAATACCTGATATTGTCTGGGACAGCAGGTATGCACTTCACCTCAACTGCATACTGGCGATTAGGATGAAATGGTATCTTACAAGTGGCTATTGAGGTATCCAGACCATCAACAAGTATGTTTTGGCCTATGGGAATCACCTACTAATCATATTCAGTAAAGCATTGCAAGAAATCTAGAACAACATTCATGTGTGCTCTCAGTCTTGGCTGTTTAGCAGAGTATTCACCTTTGATATGTTTTATTATGAGTTCAGAATCACCCCTTATTGAAATTCTCTTAGCACTAAGTTTTTTTAACAATTTCAAACCTAGCATTAATTGTTCATACTCAGCTATATTGTTGGTACATTGAAAATTCAACTTGTAGGAATGGCTTTCTGTATATATTGCTTTCGAATTTGAAACCTGCACTCTAGCTCTCGATCTTTCCTTACTGACAACACCATCAAATTCTAAACTCCATAGAGGTTCTTTTGGTTCATCAGATTGTATCATCATTGTTTTTTCTTCTTCAGGAGGTGTTTTGTTTCCCTCCAAGTTATGAACATCATCCTCCAAACTTTCAATTTGTCTCTCCATGTCTCCATCGTTGTATAAAATAAAAGAGTCAAGGTCAAAATGAACAGAATATAAGGGGTAATTATGTGGTTTATCCTAACTACTAACCATGTATTTCATCAGTGTCTACCTATATAATCTCCTTTGTTGACCAAATAATGGGATGGTGGCATAAGACATGTCCGGTTGTAGGGTACCCTATAATTTGGATCCCCATGAGCAAGACAATAACATGCCATACTTCGGAGGTATGTCTGCAACAACAATTTCCATTACCATGCTCTTGGTTGGGATTTGAGATAAAGTAACACACAAATATTTGATAAGACCTATGCATTTAACTTTAATTGAATCAAAAGAATATAAATCCTTCTAAGGCCTAGTGATATCAAGTCCTAATTTCTCCATCACACCCTTAGGCATAAGGTTATGAGAAGCACCAGAATCTAGCATGACATTGTGAAAAAAAAAATCACGAAAGTTTAAACTAAGATAAAAAGGAGGTATAGCACCACTTTCATATTTTCCATCAACTTCAGGCCCAAATAACAACTCTGGTTGATCATCAGCAATGTTTACTGTGTCTGTACCCATTCCTGGCTCTATGTTCAGGGATTTGACCACTTGTAATCTGTAAGCATTATTATGCATTAACTCTGTCAGAGGAATAGGTATTTTGATCTTTGCCAACTCACTTTCCAGGCTAAATGAGGTTGGAGTTTTATTTTCATTAGGGAGATCTGATTTTGCAACTACATTCTTTTGTGAAGTATCTTTGGTCTGATTGGTAGAGGTAACATCAGTCTGAGTTTTTTTTTATACAAAGTTGGATATTCTTTTGGTTGGGACCTCTGAGTTTTTCTTTAGAGGGCTATCAGGAACTTTCTTGGCATGTGTATCTGCTGTCTTTTTAAAGTCAAAAGATTTTTTGGTTGGTTTATCATTGGAATTCTTACTTCTCAAGTTGTACTGTCTATGAACTTCCATTATTGCATTTTCAAAATCTTGTTGTTCTGATTCTTCCTCATCAACTTCAGTTTGTGAAAGAGGGAAAAGATCATGTTCTTCTTGGGTAAGAAAAATAGAATCATTATCATTTATTCCCATAAGATTAATGTGAACATCATCAAGTCCCTCAATTGTTTCTTCCTCTTCATCGACATAATTTTCTTGGAAAGGTGGTCTAATCTGTTGATCAGATCCTCTTTGTTCTCTTTGTTCTCTTTGTTCTCTAGGTTCTCTTTGTCTGATTTGGGGAGGATTTCTCCTGAAATTAGGATTTTTTATTTGGGGACCAGGTTGATTTTCTCTAGGTGGATTCCTATCAATGATATAGAATCTTTCCATCATTATTTCCATAGTTCTGACTAAGGAGTCTATTTTAGCATCAACAGAAGAGGTAGGTGGTTCTTCCTTCATAGTAACTCTCCTCTCTTTTCTCTGTCTTGTTATCTTAGCCAATATATTTGCCTCTACACTCACATCACATTTTTTCATTTCTTCCAAAGTTGTAGGGTTTCTCTCTCTCAATTGATAAGACATGTCAGTATAAAAAACATTAGGGAATTTGATCAAATCTAGGCCTTGAGGAGGTTGAATGTTTGTTGGAATTGAATTATAAAGATTGTTAAATCGAGGAAAATAATCATGTACACTTTCCCCTTCGTTTCTTTTAATACTTTCATATTCAGATAATATTTGAAGTGGATTTTTCTTTACTTCCCATCTATTGAGAAAAGACTGGTGAAAGGTAGTAATGTCATTAAGGCAAGTAGTTGGTAAGGATTTGAACCATTTCCTAACATCACCAGTTAAACTTTAGGAAAACAACCTCATTTTGATATCTTCCTCATCTACTTCTTGCAGGTCAAAGAAGTCATTCATCTTGTCAACATGATGTTGTGCAGTCATACTTCCAGTGCTATCAAACTGAGGAATCCTAGTTTGATAATCCTAGGGCATATTATGTAAGGGAGGGGCCAAAACAAGGGGAGTATATCTTGTTGCTAGGATTGGTGAAGGAGGTTGGATAGTAGGAACTCTTGTGGCAGGTTGGATGGTAACCTTTAATATTGGTGGAGAAGTGGTGGAATATGTGGAAGAAGCGGGGCTAGAAGATATAGGATGAGCTGATAGAGGATTGATAGAAGCAGTAGAGATGGTTAGGGAAAAAAGTTAAACAGACTGTTGGATGTAGGCTTTGTGAAAATCCTGATCAAAGTATGATGCCAGATCTTGTAACTTTTCAAAGTTTTGAAGGATTTGTTGATCAATATCTACTCAAGGAGAGTGTCTTTCAGGGGTTCTAGGTTGGAGGATAGGTTGATCTAAACCTATTTCATCCACAAAGCTATCAGATTTGGTTTTGAAAAGGCTATTCTCAAAAGGTAGATCAAATAGGATGTCTTGGATTGTGACAAAATTCTCTAGAAGAGAGGTGGCCCTAGGAGGAGGACTACTACTACCTTGATTTTATGTTGTACGTCTTTTTCTAATCAATTTTTCAGGATTACCTACTGCTTTTAAAGGTTCTGGATCAGGGTAAGATCCGGTGTGAATTGTTTTTGGAACCGGAACTTAAACCTTAAAAACCTAATTAATTATTTACAAATTTTTACAACCTCTCAACATTTATCTCTTGAAATTCAGATCTTTGATTGTTCAGAAATAAAGTTTTCTTACTTAGGGAAGACTATTCCTAAAGTTGGAAAATTTGTTCAGTTCCCCAGTATGGTCGCCACTATGTTAACACTTTGTAATTTCCATAGGTTTTAGGAGAGTAGAAGAAATTGACAGAGGTAACTACAAAACCACTTTGGAAGCTTAGATCTAGCCCTGTCAGCTTCAGAGAGGGATCTCTCTATCAGATTTAGATTTGTTTAAGTTTTAAATATTAGGCTAGTTATGACAATTCGAATTTGTTTGTTTGTTTAAATAATTGGCTGAAAGAATGCTTAATTTTCCATTGGGCTATGGGGTCTGTATTTAAATATTAGGATCATATTCAGATTTTTATAAAGTTTTCTTCACATGGAAAGGTAGTAAACCTATTGGATCTATTCAGATTAAATGAGATGAATAAGAGAAAACAAGAGGGGAAAGTCCACTAAGCAGAGGAGCAGTTAAGAATACCTTCACTAAGTTTAACATGAAAACATACATATCATTAAAAAACCAGAGATAGAGTATACAAGATAAATTTTGTTCCATTAACTTTCTTTTAATGATTAGAATCTGAAATAGATGAACTGATTACAGAGAAAACATTTAACAAAGAAAGACATCATCAACAATCTAACACAATAATCATGTGAATAAGCCTCTTTTATTACTGGTCGATCCTTTGAAAAAATTAAATAATAGCTCCTGGGTGCAAAAATCAACCCTCAATACTTCGAAGAAAGAAGTATTTACGAAACTATTTACAACAGATCTCATCATAAATGACCAGGATATTATGGAGGAAATATCTAACTACTTAGATCTCTAAAATACAATATATAGGGATTTGTTGATTTTTTCAGATCCTTTGTGCTAATTTGGTGGAAGTGGTTGGTGACTCATCTCTTTGACTTTGGTTGGCTGCTCCATGTTGACTTGAATACCAAAACTATCTTTACTCAAGTAAAGTCCATAGATCTTCGCATCTCTTTTTACCTGGGATGGAAATCTTGAGTAACTTTATGTATATCTCATCCATTTCAGTATACTTGGAAAAAGTAGGCTTAGTGATGAAGATATGGTGTATCTCATGATGAATACTCAAGTGCAACTATAATGTTCCTAGGAAAGATTTACCAGTGATGCTTCTATGTAGCCCTACAAACTTGAAATTTTCCTTTGCCACTGCACTGATTTTATGCTTCTAATCTGATAGAGTGATCAGCTTGCCATTGAGTACTAATAGTCCAGGAAGACTTTTCTTTTGTAGCACTTCAAAATTACTGAAAAATCTATGCACTCATATTTCCATCACTTGAGCCTTCTCCTTTAGCTACAACATCAATCCTTTCTTGGTCAGGACCTTCTTGATCTCAAGGATGGTTTATGTTATGTCTTCGATCTCCAGTTCTTCTAATTCCTGCTTGTTTTTGGAGTTTAGGAATCTGATGAGTTCAGTGGCCTTTGTGGGTCTTTCTCCTAGCTCTTCTTTGATGTTCTCAATTGCTTCCCTGGCCTGCTGTACTAATTCATGTTGTTCAAAAATGATTTGTATGGATGGCCATATTTTTGTCCAAATGTTTTCCTTGGCTTGGGCTAAGGTCTTTTCCATGACAGACTCTTTCTTTAGTTGTTGTAGTTGTTGACTAAGCCTTTGAGACTTATGCATCTCTGCTTGGTGACTGGATTGGAACATTGACTTCAGCTCCTGCAAATTATTTACCTCTTCCTACAATTTTCTGATCTTTTCCCCTTGGAGGGACATGTCTTCCATGGACTTTACAAGTTTCTCAGATGCATCTGAAACTTGTACTTGAATTATTGATGGAATTTTTGTAGATGTAGATGCTTCTAATGTTTTAATTCCTATCAGAGGGACTGCCTCCAGTGGGATCATGGCCATCTGCACATTCTGTTCCTTTTTCTTTATCAACTTGTCCATGTGTGCTTCCATTTCTCTTATATGTGCATTATGTTCCATGAAAAGCTTCAACATTTCTTTTTTGTGCCCTTCAGTCTCAGCCACTTCTTTGGCTTGAGAATGTTATGTAGCTGGAAGCTTCAACCGCTTTCTTAGAGATGTTATATCATCATTCTTCTTCTTTAGCAACTCCTCTGTTGCCTTGACATTTTTTGGGTCATACCCAATCTTCAACACCAATTCTTCTAATGATTTGATAATGTTGTCCTTGGCCAAAGAAAAGATTTCTACAGCTTCAATTGGGACTAAATGTTGTTCAGGGACACCTGCAACTTTGAAGCATTCATTGAGGTGTGGGTCAAGGTGGAGAACATCATATCTCCTATCTACCTATGCATATCCATGTGGTCCAAGGGATGGACATCCTTTACATCAAACTCAAAGGAAGTTTTCTTGTAGTCTGCAGTTGTCTTAGGATGAGGAACTTGTGCTTGTAGGAATGCCATTTTCATTCTTCCTTTATCTATGTCAAATATTGACAGCATCCTTTGTTGAGAAGTGGAGGTCTGCTTCCATAATTGAGCATATGTGTTGTTGTTGAGGATATCATTTCTCTAATTGATTTGTTTGTAATTGTCAAAAATATTTGACTCTCTTTTCCCATGAGATGATTCAGTTGACAGAGTAGTGTCTGTTTTTTTTTTATATGGTGATGTAGACACTATGAAATGGTTGTCTGAAAAGGTTGAAGAGTGTGTTCCATCCATGACTATGGTGGACTGCATTTCTCCTTCCTTGAGAAAATATGGTGCATGACTGGTCTTCGCCCTCTTTATGTAAACTTGGAATTCCTCGGCTGATACCGATGTGACCGAAGGAGAAACCTCCTTTCTTGCTCTCTTCTCTGTTTGATTTTGAGGTGTTTTGGCATGTGAAGCGATGACAGGGGCAGGTTGTTCCTCTGTTTCTAGAAATGTGTTTTCTTGTCATTTTGTCTAGTTCATATACTTCTCCACTTATGGCTCTTATGTGTGAGCATAAGGAGTGCTCCTTTGCTTGAATTTGAGCTCTGAGATGACACTAAATGGGTCATAAGACCATGTGGAACTCTAAGTGAACCTGATCTTTTTCAAGAGGTTCTATGTCTCTTCTCTTGTTGATCTGTTGTTGCAGATGAAAGGGCCAATTTGAGTCTTGATTCTGAGTTATTGTTTCTTCTTGACTGCAAAAAAATTGATGTCATCTGAATTCACCATATGTCTTATGTATTCTAGTGCAAATATCCTCATAGGGAGGTATTTGGGAAATCTATAAGGTGCCAACTCACATCCATACACTCTTATCTCTCTGTGGTTTTGGTATATATACCAATCCTTTGTCTTAACTAGATCAGAGAGGTGAATCATTCTCTGAATTTCTTCATTGATCCTTGGCTTTGTGTTGTTGTTCAGCATGCAAACCATTAGGTGATAAATTGGTCTATGAAGTCCTTGAAGTTGTACTCTGTAGAATTTTTCCTCACCGATGAGTTCCATGAGGTTATTGACTGTGGCTTTCCTTCTTGATTCAAGTTTTGAAAAGCACATGGAAACATGTGCTACTGAAAAAAACAAGAACAAATATACCAAGACTAAGGAATATCTGAACATTCCTTCTTTTGAAAACCTGAAAAGTTGATCATGTATGTTATCAGCCAGAAACTGCCTGAAATTGAATTTAATTCTGGCTCTTTCTTCTGTGGAAAAGCTAGATAAAAATCCTAAAATAGGCTCATCTACCCATTCATCTGATAAATATACTAACAAGTAACAAAGAATGGAAATGATCTGGTTGGCCCTGACAGAGAAGATGGAGGATGAATAAGGGGGATTTTTCTTGGGCAATTGGGCGTCTTCTGGCAGAAAATATCGAAACTCTGGGCTCTTTGGGGGAAGGTGAGATTCTTGTACATGTCATTCTAGGCTTCAATGGAAAACGGGATGGCAGAATCACTTCTTGGGATTTGCAGCATCTAGTCAATGGATTCAGGGGTAATTGTCAACAGGGTTTAACCAGAGGAGGAAACAATGGCCCTTTGGTCGGGCGAATAGCAAGCTTGGAATTTTAGGTGAACTCGGGGAAATGGTGGGTCTGAGGAAACATATACGGAGGAAAATTGGAATCCCATAGTCCAATTTCACTGTTCTGATCCAAGAAGATATATTTTAGCCAAGAGTGTAATTCAAAGAATTTGAATTCTCACCTCAGCTATGTGATCTTGTAATCCTTATCCGCCAGGGGTATATGATCAAGGTCGACAGGAGGAGGAAGGATTAGGTTTTTGGACGTATCAGCAGACTTGGCCTTGGGGGCCATTATTGAAATAGATTTAAGTTAAATCAATGGTGGACTATAATTACCTGGGTAAAATTACACCCGTTGACGGTGAGTAGTTGTGGCAGTTGGAATGACAGTTTGTTTTGGTGTGATATCGATAGTGTATGCATCAGCAAATGGCGTTACAGGGTGATGAAACAGGGTTTTACAGAGTGTTGGAGGTGTCTGTTATGGCGTGGAGGTGATGACGGGGCGGTTAGCGGTCACGGGGATCGAATTGATTGGGTAACGGGTATGTGGGATGTGACATATGACAGGTGGAAGTGGAGTGCGGTGATGGAGAGAGGTGAGTGGTTTTCTGTAGTGGTTTGGTAGGATTTTGGAGGGGGGGGTAGGTGGTAATTGGATTTGAGAGGGGGGGTCTGAAAGGTTGTGAGAGTGCCACGTTCGGTGGGGCCAGTGCAGGGAAACCACTTTTCTGGACCCCCCCTCCCCCCACCAACCTTGAAAGTCAGAAAGGTCGGGCGGGTTTGAAATGCACTGAGGACCGTTGAACTGGGCATTAATGGATATTGTTGCTGACAACTCATGCGGAAATTAGTCACTATATGAAAAAAATTCTTATCCGTTAGAAACATAGGATAGAAACATACAATGGGTAGCCCTAAGCTTACTTGTTGGCCCTCGACCAAGTTTTGAGGAAATCTTGGTCAGGTTTGACCACTTTTTGGACTTCGACGCAGTGATCAAGGAAGTAGCACCCAGGCGGAGCTGAGATCGTGGATCTCACTTGTTTTGTGGGCTATGTGGACCCAACAAGGGGTTCATTAGGGTTTTTGTAATGGGTTATGGGATGTCGGCCCATGGGTTTACCCATGTTTAGGCCTTTTTGTAAGGAAATGTAAACGTATAAATAGATAAGAATGTATGGTAGAAGGAGAGATATAAGATAGTAGCTAAGTGCAAGTAGTTTTTGGTTTCTTTTTGCACAGGTTGTGTATGTAAGGATCTGTACTTGATAAAGAAGTTGGCTTTGTGCAGTGACCTAGTTTTGGGAAGGAGGATCTGGCGCTCAGTGCGCAGATCTCCTGTCCTCTGTGAAGATTACCTTTGTGGCTTAGTGCACAGGAGCCGATGAATGTAAGAGATTTAAAAGAATAATAAAGAAGATGAAGCAGTTGATGGACATAACCCCGCACTAGGGTGAACCGCGTATATCTTGTGTCTTTGATGTGCTTGGTGCTATGTTGTGTTTATCATTTATTTGCTTAGTGCTTTTTTTATTATATATAATGGATAGATATGATCTTGTTTAGTGATTTACTTGTACTTTATGAATGAATACTAGATCTAACTCTGTGATGTGTGCTAAGTGGTTGAAGTACTTAAGTTACTGCGTCGATCTATCTTAGGTTTTGTTTTACGATGTTAATGAAGCTAATGAACTAATGCATATCCCATGATTGAGTGTTATTAAAGTACTTGTGAAGTGTTGTAATCACATATATGTGTCCCAGCTTGGTTACAGACACCTGAGTCCTCTAAACGCCCTGCCTCTACCTCGGGTGAGACTTCGCCTACTTTGCAGGTGTCACTTAAAGTGTCGGCAGTTAGGGTTTTGTTGGTGCACTGTTGAAGCATTGAAACCTGGGTCTGCCCCTGTGCCAACAAATGGTTCCATTGTTGGGACCTGAAACTGTGAATGTCGGGAATTGAAGTCAAGAAAAGATAAGTTATGTGCGTATATCTGTTGATGTAGTGTGCAGTACTCTACTTGACCTGTGAATCTCTGTGCTAAGAAAGAAACCCGATCTGAAGAAAAGAGGTAAGATCTTGAAAGAGGTAAAGCTTTGTGCTTTGATAAGAGTAAGATAAGCGAAATTTTTTGTTTCGAAGGTATGAATTTAGGTATGTTTAATAGATTATGTCATAGTCTGAAAGCTAGGGTGCAGTTGGAAGAAAGAGTTGATCTGAATAAATTTGATAGAAATAAAGAAAGATATGTTATTCCTATGCATAGAAAGAATTTTTGGACTAATAAATGGATGCGGGAACCTGGAAAGAACTTTTGCAGATTGTAGGTCCAACACTGTGATCCTAGTGCACAGTACATTCAGCACTGTGATCCTAGTGCACAATACATGAGAATTTGGGGAACTTACAAGAGAAAGAGAGGATTGACACTATGTTATAACTGCAGAAGACCATGACATATTGCTAAGGAATTCCCTAGTACAGGCCCTATTTGTCTTTGTTGTAAAATTGTTGATCATGAACTTGAGGATTGTCCAAGGATGATTGCTAATGTTGAAAAAATGAACATGAGACAAGAAAACTATGAAGGAAGTCAAGAAAATAAGAGCACGTTAGATAATCATCAAGAGAATGAGTCAGAAAAAGCTCAGACTATGTTATCACAGTTGAAAGAAACAATGAATGATCACAAGGATGTCAGTTTAACAGAGATCTTGAAGGTAAAACAGTGCATAAATGCAAGAATAGGAGACTTTGAAATAGACTATGTCTTGGATGAGGAAACACAAGTGAATATTGTGATAGAAGACACTTGGGAAATTTTGGGAAATCCTACTATGATACCTTCATTAGGAAGGATAGGATTGTTCAAGGGAAAGATGATAACCTTATGTGGAAGAGTTACTAATGTACTTGTTATCATCCATGGAAAACCGACTGAAGAGGAATTTGAAGTCATTAAGTTTGTTGATAACAACGCCCCATTCCCACTTTTGTTAGGAAAGACTTGGATCGAGAAGGATCAGATCTGAAGGAAATCAAAGGAAGAAGCCACAGAAAATAAGAAGCAAGAACTAAGGGATTTCATAGCTAGAAAAATAGACCAACTAATAGAAGAACGAGAAGATAAGTCGAAGCAACAGAGGGAAAGAGAATTAGTTATCGAAGTTGAAAGAACACAAGAAGGTTTGAAGGACCTATCCATGCAAGAAAGAATAAAACCCACCCTGGAATTAATAAGAAAAGAGGTATTAACTTCGAACCCTTTGAGAGAACATCAGCAATGCGAAGTCACTACATTAGCAGAAGATTAGAATGAGAATGGAAAAACAATTCCAGAAACAGTTAGAGAGACTCAGATCATAGGAAAGAAGGAAAGGAAGCTCAGTAAGAAGAAATCCAAGCTGGAAAAGCTACAGAAAGTTACAGAGAATAAATGGAAGATGTCGCAAAAGGAAGGTTTGCAAGATTTGAACCTCGTCGGAACAACAAAACCACGTAGAATGGGACTTTGCCCCGACGACGCTATATGACCATTGGAGGCACCTTGACCATTAGAACGACGATCTGAAATGACTAGGAAACACATTTATGGGTGAATGGATCGTGTTTGGGACGTTGAGACAATGCCATAATAGACAGATTCACATTAATGGAAGCATTCCTTTCTGTTCGAAGAATCTGTTATGATGCTCGCTTATTTAACCCGTCAAACGCTGCTTCGGGACTACTTTTTTCTACCTATGATTATCTGAGACAAGAAGAGAAGTGATTATGTGTCGAGTTGTGCTATCAGACCTCATCATCCGTTGTTTACTCCAACTTCTTGTTCGCCTACCCTGACCTGCCTGTTTAAAATTGAGAATGTCAAGTGACCATAGTGAGTTAGAGAAGTTCATCGAGGAAGTTCTTAAGAATTTTATGGTTGATAAAGCTATGTATGAAGGAGTATAGGCATCGTTGACCAGCAGACTACAGACTTCCCCTTCAATTGGATGATGTTCTGGTCGTACAAACCCCGCAACTAAGAAGGGAATTAAGCATCGTTGATATATGGAGAATTCGAAGCAGATCTCATCCATATTACCAGATTATGTCCCACCTTTGGTTGGCACGGTTAACCGCGACAGCATCCCACAGAACTTTTAATACACTTTGATCACTGTGTACATCCCGAAAGGAATACGCCTAGTTGGGAGTCAGTTGGAACAGATCCCACTACTGAAGAATAGTGACTTCAACCTTGGAGATAGAAATAACAATACAATACTCGCACCTCACAGATACTTGATGAAGACCACTGGGAAGAATCCTCGCCTGGTCTCCCAGTCTTGGATTAATGAGGTCACGCAGTCCACTATACTCAATTTGATGAAGATTCCCCATTTTGGCCGACACCAGGAGGTTAACACTTGTGTTAAAATCCTCTTGGCATTCTACCATGGTGGATACTTGTGGCTCAATAGGCGAATTACTATGGATCTGGCAATGATCAACCTGATTACAAGATTGAGCATGCAGGGACCCGACCCTCAGCAGTTTTACCGAGGGAATACCTTGGATCGCTCCCTAGCTCAGCACATCAAGGAAGCATATGGAGAAGTTGAAAAAGGGAAGCGAGGCTACAAGGTAGCCACTATCCAGGATGGCACAGTGCGCCTCGCTTTCCAACTCATAGCTAGCAAGCGCGTAAGAAATAATCGCCCCACACAGGTCACCGGGTTCGTAGTGGACCTTGCAGGAAAATCCATGGAGGGAATGCAAATGAATTGGGCGAGTTGCATCGTCAATGAGCTCGAGAAAGACTGACGCGAAGCTCTAGATCAAGGATACGGGTTCCACTTTAGATGCCTGCTCGTATTGATTGCATTTATCGCTTGGCAAATACCGGAAGGAGCCACCTTCCCGAATATTGAACCATCGGAGTCGTTCGCCACTAGGTTCTCAACCTTGTGGTACACCAATGATATGTCGAAGCGATGGAAGTTGAATGTTGTGTTCCATCCCTATTATCAGCAACTGAAGGTTTCCATTGAAGCCTTTCCACGCATGACACCACAGACCTTGCACCAGTACCGACCTTTTGCGAAGTTTTGTGTAGGTCAACATTTTATATTATCACTACGCAAAGAGATGAGAGAAAGGAAGAGTTGCAATCATATTACAAGATAACAGATGATGACATGGATCAGATCACGAAGGAGTAGTCGGAAGATTTCCTTGTATCGGTCGATGATGCAGAGCTCTCTGACCCTGACATCATAGGAATTCCCTTGGTCACCTGGGTTGATCATGTTGGATAGTCCAATGAGAAGAAGAAGAAGAAAAAGGAGGAAGCCCAGAATATAGAGACTGATGAGGAAGACAGCGCCTCTGAAGAAATTGGATCTGGCTTGCCCATAGGAGGAGGAGGAGGAGAAGACTAAGCAGATGGAAAAGGAGGAGAGGATGAAGGAGAAAATCAAGGAGAAGGTGAAGGTACACCGCTGAAAGATCCCCTTAATGAAACACCACAGAAGAGGAAGGTTTCTCCGCAGAAACCTTCGGCAAGAAAGAAGACCCGTGCCAGTAAGCCTCAGCTAGAGGCCATGCTCATAGAAGATGACATCAGTCTAGTCCGCGAAGCCATGGAGGATGCATATAAGGATTTCTTGCAGAGATATGGAGTGAATCAGGAGGAGTTGTATGGAAAGGTTGAGAAGGAATTCAAGGAAATACAGTAGGCTATCTGATCTTTCCGCGCAGTGCCCACTACGCCTTCCTCATTAGAGACTACAGAATTGGGGGATGAGCCCACCCAACTAAGAAGACTTGTAGATGCGACAAATGCTTGACTTCAGAGAGTCCAAGAAGAAAAGGAGAAGGCTATAGAAGCCCTAAAGCAAGAGAAACATGAAGTCTTAGAGAAACTACGAGTTGTGCGATACTGTGTAACCGCCTATGAAAATGAGAAGGATGAGTTTTGGGCGATGCTCGAGGAGGACAAAGCGAAGATACAGAGAGAAAAGGACCAACTGCTTGAGGAGAAGACTGCGGTCAAAGAAGCAGTGAATAAAGAACTTCACTATGTGCCCAGCTTGGCATAGGAGGAACAAGAATTGGTTGAGATTCAAGTGGCGAAGCTCGCTGATGCCATCCAACAGCTTCAAGCGAGGATTATGGAGTTTGAGATTCAAGCAGTATCGAGCACTCCGTAGGAGGTGCATGATCAGAGGGAGGCATCCACTAAGAATGCAGTTGGAAGGATCAGAGCCCTTGCTTCAGAATGCAAACAACTGAGCGATAGAAGCGCACAGACTTATGAACGCCTCACAGAATATCCAGAGCTAAGGAAACTGGAAGCTCGGTTACAGGAGGCGCAGCAACAGGAACTGTCAGTACAGGCGCAAATGAAGCTACTCACTGCAGTCGAGAGAATGAAAAGATCACAAGAACAGTGCACGGTACAACAACAAATTATTGTTATCCAGGGAAGAGTAATGGAAGACGCACAGAAACTGCAACCTGTGCAAGATGAGGCCTGCAGGGTGTTTAAATAAATTGAGGGACAAGGCTCACAACCAGACCAAGTGGTTGCGATGGTGGAAAAATGCCAGGAAGGACCTATTACAAAGCAGATGATCCAAGAGCTCATTGAGCAGGAGGCTCAGGAGAAACAGCAAGCCGAGGTTGCTCGAGTGAAGATTAAGGAATTTGAAGTAGCGTTGCCCAGACCTGTGTGACTCAAGATGAGTCACTGGTGAGTGTTGGGGGCATGTTGGTCGTCGACCAAGTTTTGAGGAAATCTTGGTCAGGTTTGACAAGTTTTTGGACGTCGACGTAGTGATCGAGGAAGGAGCGCCCAGGAGGAGTTGAGATCTGGGATCTCACTTGTTTTGATGGCTATGTGGACCCATCAAGGGGTTCATTAGGTTTTTTGTAATGGGTTATGGGATGTTGGCCCATGGGTTTACCCATGTTTATGCCTTTTTGTAAGGAAATGTAAAAGTATAAATAGATAAGAATGGATAATCCCCCTCCTCGTAAGACTCCTCCTGTCATATGCCCCCTCCATCGACTCTCTTCCCACTCATTAATATCTTATCCCTTCATTATTATCTTATCTCTTTATTTAATGTCTTATCCCCTTATTAATATCTTATCCTTATATTTAATGTCTTATTCCCTCCCGCATACGTAAATCATTTAATTAAACAAATTAAAATTATTCACCCTCTTAAATTTATTACCCTGGTCATTGAATGTGATAGGTTATTAATTAATTATTTATTTATTTAATCAAAAGTTATAACAATTAATTAATAAATAAATATTTAATTAATATTATTATGCCAATCTTTATTTAAGTAAAACCATGTTAGGACAATTAATTACCTAATTAATTTTGCTTAATAATTCCTAAGCATATATTCAACCAGGGTTGTTACATACACCCACCCTTCAGGAAACTTCGTCCCGAAGTTAAGGTATCTTATGGTACAAAGGAAAAGAAACATGGTTCACACATTCATAACAATTAACCGACATTATCAGTAAGTAAGTTAAGAAAACTCATAC
>SNQJ01S0153390.1:0-22769 GCA_010110895.2 Picea sitchensis | reverse complement strand
TCCCTTGAAAATTCATATCTCTTATTTTATTATTTTTACTATTGTTTTATTGTTTTCCTTTAGAGACCCATTTTCAAATTTCCCCTAATATGATTTCTCTATTTACTCCATTTATTTTCTTCAACTTCCTCATAACTAAGGACGAAAAACTTTTTGACATTGAAGACTAGTTTCCTATCTTCTTTGTCCCAGGGAAATCCCATGGGTAGCACTGAAAATATAATAATCATAGGTTCATCAACCTGGATTTCCAAACCTCTCATTGAGGTGATGTATTCTCGGTGT
This sequence comes from Picea sitchensis, assembly GCA_010110895.2. Taxonomy (NCBI): domain Eukaryota; kingdom Viridiplantae; phylum Streptophyta; class Pinopsida; order Pinales; family Pinaceae; genus Picea; species Picea sitchensis. The sequence continues at coordinate 22,484 of SNQJ01S0153390.1, read as the reverse complement.
TTTATGTGTTGAAAATTCAAGGCAAACTCCATGGCCACACTACTATCATAACCCTGCAATTTGTTGAAGTATTCTAGCCAATTTGGCCGCTAGAAATATTCACTACTCTAGGTTTGTTGTATAGTCTTGAAGTCTTAGTGGGTTCCCTCCTGTTAAACCTACACCCCATGTTGTAGGTTTTTGTATTATATGTCTGTGCTATTGAATCTGATGAAGACCCTATCTAAATCACAAATTTGACTACGACAATAACTTCAACACAAAACCTAACTCTTCAACACTTGAAATTTCGAGAAAAATGGTAATGGGAATCATAAATTTGATAGTAGAAATGGCTTCAACATAAACCCTCAACTTAAATAATTCAAAGTTATGAGAAAATGGCAATGGAAATGAATTCATGTCTCAATACTCACTGTCTAAGAACAACCCTTTTGAAAATGTAATAAAATCTTGAGGTTTTCAACAAAAACTTTTGAGAATAAGATTCTTGAGAATGGTAATAAAAACTTGAGGTTTTCAATTTTTTTGTGTGTAACACACCAATTTTGATCCTTGAACTAGATATGTATATTTGTATATATTATGAATGGATGAGGGAAAACCAATGTAAAATGTAAACATTGTGCATTGAAGTAATAAAAATAAAATACATCATCGACTGCAGACGAAGAAGGACATAGACATGGTGGGTCCTGGTTCCACAAGAGAGGGGGGCTAAAAAGGGGTTTGAGAGGATTCCACATGCCTAGAGTCCTATACCACTTCCATGAATCACATTTTCATTAAATATATACCCTTTTGACTTGTTAAAACCAATAATTTAATGCATGTAAGAGGTTAGGTGAAAGAGTCAACTCATCTGGTTAAGAGAGCATGGGAAAAGTACCCCCATGATGGGAATGATAACATTTACTGCATGTAAGAGGGTGAGAGATTCATATTACCTATTTATGAAAACATGGGCTAAGTACAATAATTTTGGGAAATCGTGAGTGTGAAAACACGCATGGGAGAAAAATGAAAGGAACTCCGAGTAGAGGGAGAGAGTTGATTTTTGGGATAACAAGAAGAAAGGGAAAATAGAGTTGGCTAATGGGAAAGAATAGGTAACCATAATATGTGTTAAAGAGAGATTGATAGAGTTATAATTACATGGAGAACTAGGTTGTCAAGCATATTATGAGATTTCTATTGAGAAATCACCCAAGAACATGTGTAAATGTTGTTGTGAGGACTCCATTTACAACTGGATTTCCTAGAAACCCTATTTGAGATATTCCTAGCTAGTCTATGTTGGAGCCTTGGAGGGGATGGAGAATGTCTGAGGGGATGAAATGCAGAGAAGGAAATCCTATCCCTTGGGTTGTGCATATTGATGGGGAAGAGAGTTGGATAGTTGGAATTGTTGTAGGTGTTAGGTCATTGTGAATTTGCCAGGTATTTGTTATAGCAATATTTGTCTCACCCTATGCAAACTTGCAAAGTAGGCCTTTTTCCATTTGCCTAGGCAGAATTGAAGTCCCTTTTTGCAAATCCCAGAGCTAAAAACATTAATTTTCCACATATACACGCCCTAGCTATTTTACATCATGCGTATATGCAAGTTGCACCACTACAACCCACGTATAATGGGTTTTGTGCCCAAAATTAAAAAATGGTGTTGGGTTTCCATGTCACGTCATGAGATCCATGATCCTTGACCTTCCATATACTGGAAATGTTTCGACTCGACCCTTCAGTTCCAATTGAAGGATACAAATGGGCCAAATACGAGCTATGGAAGAAGAGATAAGAATTCAACTTTGAGAGCAAAGTTACTCTGGAGAAATTATTCACTTAATATTGAGTCTGCATCCCTTTGTCCTTTTAAGTCTGAACACATTGTTCAGCCCCCAAGCTCTTCCATACTTGGTTGAGAATCTCATTGTCTCTCTTATTATGAGCTGTCCTTTGGTGGAGGATTGAAGTGGTGGAGGCCCAACTGGAAGGGACTTAGTTTCTCGGTTCCGAACTGTGCCGACACGAAGGTTTGTATTTCATTCACTTATGTTGATTACATTTTAATAGAAATACTCTTTTCTCGTCCAATTAATATCTTGTAAATATTTGAATTGTTATTGATCCATATTTAGGAGCGAAACAAACTGATTAACAAATTGAATATAATAAACACAGAGATAGGAAGAATAACACAAATATTCAGTGAACAATATCTTCTATTAAATAATGAAACAGGCTGAAACTGTAAAACTGCAAGACTGAAACTTGCTCGAATGGTGGTAGCTATCTCTGAGAAGAGATGTGGCTGCTACGCACATCTGTTTGAGAAGAATGGAATACAATGAGGCTCTAAAGGCCCTTTTCATATTACTCATGAATGCCAAAACCCTGGACATCCAAAAACCTAACCCTAGAAGGTGAAACACCAAAAGTCATGTGGGCCCTATGGGTAAGTTGGTGTAATTTGGTACCTCAACTTCCTAGGGTCGTAACGTTTTCATACGACCTTCATTTTAGGCGCGTGATAGCCCATTGGAAAGGTATTTCAAAGAACTACACATTCCATCATCAGACTCTAACTTCGTTTATATTCTGACTGTGTCAAGTCAAGAAAACAATGTTTAGGACCCCAAAACAACCCTAGAAGTACAACAAGATGCGACGACATGAAAACATACAAAATAAGCCAATTGGATTAGGCGATAGGCCACCCGTATCCACCTGGAGAATGTGTGAGGCTACATACAACCCCATAAGTGTATAAATCACAATTATAAAGCAGTACAGAAAGACGTGCTAAATAAAAAATGGACACGAGGAGCTAGTTGGAATAGGTGGGTGGCCACCAATATCCACCTGGATCAATCCTCCCTCCTTAGGAAGAAATGGTCTCCATTGCATTGATTTCCCCCATCAGGTGAGGAAATTTCTGCTGGATTTGACCCTGGGTGAGCCACTTGCCTTGGTGTAGGATTTTCCCTACCTTGACAACTCGATAAAGATGGATCAGTTGCTGGCGAGTGCCCTTGACCTGTGTGTACACTATCTGATCGGTGGATGCTTTTTCCATGTAGTTAGGGTTGAGCTCTGTTGGTGTCAGCTGTTCAACGATCTCAAAGGTGTCCAAGAATGGTGGAAAATATGGCTGAGGGAGGTCCACATTGAATACTAGATGCAGACCAAGGAAGGGTGGAGTGTTGAGCTCAAAATCATTTCTACCCACATCCTTGGGGATAGTGTAAGGCCCATAACAAAGTGGCTGAAGCTTCCGATGGGGCCTGGTGAGATGCTCCTTTTGCAAATGTAACCAGACTTTGTCGCCAACCTGAAACTGGTGTGGTACCCTGTGTTTTTCATGGTGCTTATTGTTAAACTACCCATAACTAACTGTTGGGGGTGAAGCCTTGAAGTACGAGCCATGATATCTCTAGAGGAAAGAAATCAGTTAATAAAGAAAGGATCAATGGTTTAATCATAAACCACCCCCATGAATGGAAGCATGGTCTAGCTGCAGGATGTCAGCTCAAAGTACCACAGAGACTTGTAAACCTGAGCTTCCTTCTGACAGAAGGAACAAGAATGGTCGAAAACCTTCCAGAGGAGGGAAGGTAAGCTACATACTGAGACAACAAGAGAGGAGACATAGGATGAGAGCACAAGCTCATAAGGGAGATGTGCGAATCCAAAGGAAGTGTCGAGAACACGACCTGAAGGAACTGAACACGAGCTTGATGTTGAGGAATCATCTGATAATCCTCGCAGGGTATCTATGACAGAGAGAGTTTCTCTGAGAGATGGCGTAAATTCCCTAGTGATATCATGGCTTGGCACAGGGGTGGCTAGAGTGCTAAGAATGAATGCCTCTAAGCCTATGGTTGGGTGGAAAGGCGCACAGCCACAGTCAGTTGGCTGGATGCAACTTGTAATAGATAAGTAATCTCATACCCTGTGAAATTAAGCTGTAATTATGTAATGAAATGGGATATACTGTGAATGACCTAGGGATGTGTATGTTTTCTTAATGATTACACTGTATCTCTTTATTCTTGCTTAAATTGTGTATTTAAGCAAGTATGGATTGGACATGTTTTGTATTCGTAAATGCTTGCGCGCTGTGGTGGCTTAAGCTAGATCCACGAACTGTGAGTTTGTCGACCTTGGGAACAGTTTCATGTACGCATGTCGACACTCCTAGTCGTTTTGAGTCCCTTGGAGGAGGGAGTCTATTAAATCTCAGGAGAGATAGTGCACGTATGCACAGGCTCTCTACGAGGTAGGCAGAGACTGAGAACCACTTAAGTTCTAGAGTTGAGGAATGAGCGTAAGGGGTGCGCAAAAGGATTTTGCCAAGTGTTAAGTTTGAGAGAAATAAGACAAATCTCTTAATCCTTTTAGAGCTAACAAAGCTCAGGAAGAGTAGCGAGGCTGAAGTATCGAAAGGGAAGGTTCCCTTGTTTGGAATATGAACGGATGAAATCTGTTCAGAAGAAGCCACGATCTGTTGTGACCATTGGATATGGGAAAGAGCGTGGGAGTTAACCCTTGGATTCATTTGGACTTCGTGAGTTCGAAGAACTGAGAAATTTCTTCGTAATGGAGGTAAAATCTTAGAAGTCTCGAAGTCCCGAAGTTAACTACGAGCCTTAGATCTGAGGATGCCTGGGAACCGTCCTGATCGTCAGATATAGGAGGTAGACGATAGTCAAGTCACCAGAACTACTCATGACTTAAGAATCTGACAACGGATATGGATGCGAGCCGTTTAACGGGAGGAGAGGCCATCCCGATCGTCAAATCGACTCAATTACTCACTAGAGTTACTGATTCAAACACCAACCGCTCGATTTAATTGGGGGTTGGGAATCATTGCGGAGTGCAAAGGTGAATTTAGCGGACCTACTAGTTCACGACCCACAATCAACCCACGTCATTGATCTCGTTGGGGATGGAATATCAATGACTAGGATTAGACTAGAGTTGAGCGAGCAATTCTCAGATTGTGGATATGGGAGCCTACAATTACTGTGAACCGTTGACCTTCGATCTGAGTTTGACGAGATCCCTGAAACAAAAGGAGTGTGTGGGAAATCGAAATCCTCAAAGGGATCAATCTCAGAAGGGATAACACTATTTAGAAGTGTCGACGAGACCCAAGATAGCCGGACTCGTAGGAGGAACGAACGCCGAGGCCTTTGAAAATTTACCAAACTCTTCCAAGTCAGAAGAAGTCAAAAGCTCATGAGGAGGAGCGACAAAAACTGTCATATCGGTTGCAGGGATAAGCCTGGACCTTTAGATCAATGTCCAGGGAAGCAAAGGAGAAGCACTAAGAAGGAACATATCCTAACCATTAGATCCGAGCGTAAAGGGACGTTAGTCGTTTGATCTAAGTTAAAGTGCACAAGTTTTAACGTTTGTGTGCAGGGGAGGGTTGATTGGCCAAGGTCCTGAAGTCCCAAAGTGAATTAGGACCATTCATTGCCAAGAGGGACAAGTGGCACAAGATCTACAACTCCTGAGCGAGAGCTTGTGGTCAAGGAGAGAGCGGAATCATCGAAGATCCAAAGTAGATCCTGAATGATCGCCATGAGACACGTGTCAGAAGATCAGTAACTTCAGAGAAATCACTTTGAGAGAGTCTTAGTTGAGAGTTGAAACTCCTAAGGGATGAAGAGTTGGAGAGCCGAAGTGCATCTCAACCATCAGATCGAAAGGCACATGTGATAGATATCCTTTGTCCTCGGATGAAAGAAACTCGAAGACCCAAAGAGAATATGGACTGTCAGATCCAGTGGGCACGTGTTGACTAATCGCGAACTCCGGGTGAAAACACTCTGGGAGAACGTGATGGATAAGAGTTTGAAATTTCCAAATCCTGAACAACCGAAGCAGCTGGGGACCGTCGATCTGCGGGAGGACACATGTCATCAGATCGCGGAGTCCAGGTAAAATCGTTCCAGGAAAAACAAAGAGTGAGGAAAACTGAGATCTGAGATCTTCTAAGGTCGAAGTCCCGAAGGAGACAAGGGCCATTGATTTAGAGAGGAAACATGTTAATATATCGTGAGATCCAGGTGAATCGCACTGGGGTTTCAATTGAGAATTGAGATTTCGGAACCCCGAAGACCTGAAGTGAATCTGGACTGCCAGATCCAGAGGGAAGTGTGGTGACGAATCATGGACTCCGGAGAAATCTGTTCGAGAGTTTTCAGTTGATATCTGAGACTCCCAAAGTCCAGAGAGCCGAAGTAAATCTCAACTGTCCGATCATCCAAAGTAGATCTCAGTCGTCAGATCGTCTGAAGTAAATCTCAAGCATCGGATTGTCCGAGGTGAATTTGGACCGTTTGATCCAGAAGAGACATGGCCTGGATCGATGGATTCCGGGTAAAGTCCCGAAGTAATTCATAGCCATTAGATCAAGAGGACATATGGCATAAATCTATAGATTTCAGGTAAAGACCTAAAACAAGCCTCAACCGTCTGATTCAAGTGGACACATGACAGGAATTCGCTTACTTCGAGGGGAAGTGAAGTTTGAGATTTGAGATATCAGAAGTCCGAAGACTCGAAGGAAATATCGACCGTTGATATAGTTGTAAGGTCAAACCCCCAAAGTAGAGGCAAAGCTATTGATTGAGAAGGACAGGTGTCCAAAAATCATCGACTCCAGAAGATTGACGTACAAAATAAACAAAAGTTTGAGACTTGAGAATTCTGAAGTTAGGAATTTCGAAACAAATCACAACCGTTGATTTAAAAGAGGACAGATCTAGTCCGTAGCTTTGAAAGGGATAGATATGAGCCATCAGTTCAGAGGCACTGTCAAGATCATGAGATCGACGATCCCTGAGAATTGCGGGGATTGGATATGCATGAACTTTAAAAAGTTGAGGGCGCGTCGCAATCCAAACCACAGTTTTGAAGAAAGGACACATGGAGGCTCGAGGAGAATTGCGGGCCAAAAGGTATTTTTCTTTCAAACTGCCTCTGGCCGTGCCTGCAATTGTGTGTTTGCGTGAGGTTATTGCTCGAGGTCACCTCAAGGAGGGGCTTATAAGAAAAGGGGCTAGCGCCCAAACTCAGAGATTCCCCAAGCGCGAAGGGAAGGTCGCGGGTACCATTAGACCTGCACCCTGAAGTCAAAATGGTCTGCGTTTAATTACAGAGTGAGACCATCAGGGTCTCAGAGAGTCATTTGGATTCAGAATTAGAGATCCTTGACTGGGAGGTCAGATTGGTTCCCCGACTTTCCAAATGAGAAACCATGAATGGAGAATTTGTCCTTTAAGAAAAGAAAAAAAGTTTATGCCCCGTCGTGGGTGTGTTACAAATTGGTATCAGAACATGGTTACAACACTTGGCCTACTTAGGCTCATGTATGAGTCAAGTGAGGAGGTATTGTTATCGACATTTACTCCTTGAGGAGAAGGACTGCAGATTGAACCTGTGATTTTGGGAATTCTTGTTGAATTTCAACAGAAGAATTTCTTTAGCCCTTTGTCAAAGTGATAACTACTCTTACTAGAGTAGGGATATTCTAATTAACATTTATAATAAGACTTGAATGTGGATCGCTGATGGTGGTAGGGTTATGTCAAGAGCAGCTGAAGCCTGAAGGACGAATGACTTGGTGTTTGTAACACTGCTTCTAAGCATGGGCAGTTGGAACATCAAGCAGTGATGATGGTGGATTATATAATGGTTAATACCTTTGTGGGATTAAAGGAATCTGATAGGATTAGGTAGGATCCCTAGAAGTTATAGTTANTCAGATTCCTTTAATCCCACAAAGGTATTAAAGGAATCTGATAGGATTAGGTAGGATCCCTAGAAGTTATAGTTACTGCTTTATATTAAATCGTAGTATATAAGTCCTCAGGACCAGAGAAAAGTGAGATGGGTAAAACCCTATGGACGCTGAGGCAAGAAGGTTTTCTTGCCAGATGTTGTCGCATAAAGAGGAAAGTGACCCTGGTTTGTTATTTCCTTGAGAGAAGGTAACATCAATACGAGATATGACTGTGAGATTAGTCCTGTAAGTGATTGAAATCTCAAACTAAAGGACACTAATGTTGAAATTAAACCATCAATTGAATACATGAGGTAAAAAGGTGCAAAAGATGCCCCTACTTATACACGAATGTGTATACATGATCATAAGGATGATTGGAAGATCCTTGGGAAAAGGATATGGAAGCCAGATATGTCCATGTGTGTAAATGACATGGAAAAAGTGCAAGCAATAAGCTAGCATGATGAATACTTATCTGTGTTTAATTATGCTTGAGTACATGGGTTTAATGCATTATGGAGCTTCCTAATATGAAGCCTGATAGTAATAATAGTTAGGTATGAATGATATTAAACGTGAAAGTGATGCACATGTATGATGTAAGTTAACAAAACCAGAATATGTATGGATACATAATTTGGGTACATGACAAAGATGCATGTTTATATTTCTTTATGGGATATTTGGTAAACTGCGGAAGCTAACTCAAGATTGAGGACATCAAAAATAGTGATGGATATGAAATAAGGAAGTTGCATGCTGAAGGAGTTCCTGGATTACATTTTGAAAAACATCATATAAGGAATAGAAGACTGATAAATGAATATATATCATTCTAATAACTGAATGGTAATATGCAGGATGCACAGGTTCATGATCCATTATGAACAAAAATGTTTGCTATTAAAGCATGCTACTGTATTCCAAAAAGGTTAGGGTGAGGCCTAACCAAGGTTGCTCAAGGAAAAGAACAGGAAGATCCCAACATGGAGTAAATTGAAAAAGCAGAGAAAAGACAGTGAGGCCTTAGAAATAACTCAGCTGGACTGAAAAGTCCTAGGCGATGTAGAAAGAATTCGAAGAAGGGGAGAGCCCTCAATTATTTCTTGCTGTGTATTAAGTTTTTTTTTTCTCTGGGATGAGAAAGGTAGTACGCTGATGAAAGTAAATGTTTTGACACCATAGTGATGAGGATTGTATTACTGCGGGAAAGGTTGATAACTATGTGTATTGCACTCATGAAAACATTAAGGATAATGTGATGAAGTTCATACATATATGCTAGGACACATCTGAAAATGTTTTATTAATTTAAATGCTATGGTACTTGCATTTTTAATTTACATGTCGACTAATGTGTTTATGACGTATGTCATGTGTAGAAAGAAATAGATTGGAACTGTTGAGAAAGATAGTTGCCAATAATGAAAAACCTCAATCAGAGGATGACTATGAGAAGGTTCTTGTTGAAATATTGTTGAAGGGACTTTAAAAGTCCCAATGGAGCACCACTGATGGAATAATATCAAAGGGGGTGCTAACAACCAAAACATGTATAAAAAGGTTCATGCCTATGTGGCACACGGTATGAAGGGATTGGGTAAGAATCCCCTCTGAAATGTTTTACGGTCTTTATGTTATGTATGAAACGTTGAAAGGCAATTATATGCCTTGGATACCCAAGTAGGGTATGATTCAGGAAGGAGAACCTGAATGATGGAGATGTGAACCTCTGGTAGTAAATAATGATTGTAATCCTCAGAAGAATTCATGAATCGATATGTCATGAATACATGGACCAATCAAGGAATGATTGGAAACAAAAGTGCTCATAGATAGCACGTTGCATGGAATTGCTTCAAGGAAATGCATGTTTACATAAAGGATAGACAATGGATTTCCCATTGAGGAAGGAGGACCTTCCAACATTTCTACTTACATTGTATAGGTGTTAGAGAAAACCAAATTTGGGTGGCCATGTGTGTTGGCACCATGGTTATTAATAAAGGAAGAATGTTTAAAGGCATGCATGTGAAACTTTTGAGTCTCATGTGTAATGATTTGGGATTGTGATCATCCTGTAGCTAGAAGCATAGTCCTGCTACAACAATGAATGAGAATGAGTAAGCCATATGGTGAAAATCTTGGCTAAGCTCCAACACACCATGGAAAAGTACATGTCATAAAGTGTGGGAAACTTAAAAATTAATGCAAGGGTGCATTGGGTATGAAGGTGGTCACGAATGTTGGCACATTCACTAAAGTCAATTGATATCTGAATTACATTCTGAAAAATCTGGTAGGTTGAAATGATGCATAGGTAAGGGATGATGTTCCCTTTTGCTTTGTATCCTTAAATAGATGAAAATGACTTGGACTGTTAGTATGCATGATTTTGAAAAAAATAAAATAATGTGCATGAAAACTAACAATTTGTTGGCTGAGGAATGTTGAAATTGCAGGAACAAAGAGTCTTGGATATGGCAATATTGTAAGCCCCTAATGAAGACCAATTGCCTACTAAGAAAAACTGCAAGGAATGGTATTTCCCTTTTTGAGAAAGTGAATTTGATTGTTAGTATGCACAACTCTGAAATTGTTTGTGACAACATTATAAAGGTGTAATAAAATATATGTGCATGGGAAACTAACATGTTGTTTGGATGATTGAAGTTGAAAGTGCAGGAAGCAAAGGGTCTTGGATATGGCAGCGTTGTAAGCCGACAAGGAAGACCAGTTGCCAGTTGAGCCAAACCGCAATGGGAAGGAAAGTCCCATAATTATGAATCTAGTTCCTGCGTGAAACAAATATGAAAAAAAAATGTGGAATTTGGAAATCTGCGGATGATAGATTTATAAGAAATTTTTTGAATTTAAAATTTATGATGTCTCATGAATTTCTGTATATCTGTGATACAGGTGAAAGGGAAAGATCTGTGAATAATGCAGAGATGAGAAAATGAGCTCTCGTGTTCGAGGGAGAACTGTGAGAAAGAGTATAATCCAATCACATGAAATAGAGTCTGACTCGGGAGAAGGAGAGTAACCTTCATCCCTATCTATGATTGAGTCGAGAGAATGAGAGTAACCTTCATCCCTAACTATTTTTGTGCCAGGAGAAGGAGATTAACCTTCGTCCCTAACTTTAGCTGATCCGAAAGGATGTCAAGCTATAAAAGCATGAAAAATGGCTACTCCTGAGCCATGAGAACCCCATGGTAAGCCATGATCGCCTATAATATATTATGTTGAGGTAACACAAGCCAGAGGGAGGCGTCAATAGAGCAAGTTGGAGGGATGCCTCGACTGTAAGACTCGATAGAGTCTCTGGAAATCTTTCTGTGTGATAAAACCTTGGCAAGACAAGATGGATCACCCGAGGGACTCTATAACAAAGAAGGGGATGCCTGAGCTTGAGCCTAGAGGGTGAGTGACTGCAAGGAAGAGGAGACCATGATAGTTCTTGTAAACTATTGGGATCATGCACATGATGGGTAGTTTTTCCTGTGCGAGAAAACCTTGGCAAGGCAAGATGGATCACCCGAGGGATTGTTTAGCATAGAAGGGGATGCCTGAGCTTGAGCCTGGAGGGTGAGTGAACGTAAGGAAGATGAAACCTTGATAGTTCTTGTAAACTATTGATGGGGATCATGCACCCAATGGGTATATCAAGGAAAAACAATGAGCCTGGATAACAAAACAACCATGTGGATACAAATCCACAAACTGCATAGATAATTATTGTGCTAAGATTATGAAATTTTCCTTGAAATTTTATGCAATGTTTTCACAAAGGACTATGATTAACGTGCTTGTTATCCAAGAATTATTGAAAGCAGGTGGCCAAGATTAAAGGTCTGAAAAAGGACCTGACCGAGGAAGAAGGATCAAGATTTCTAAAATAGCTAAATGAGAAATGCATGATAGGTGTTTTTGAGAAAGAACACCGAGGACGATGTTCCTTCAAAGGGGAGGGAATTGTAACACCCCTGTTTCCCCTAGCTTGTAATTAATCATAAAATAGGATTTCCATGCTATGAAATGTGGACAATGTAAATATATTATTGTTAAACTGCCCATAACTGACTCTTGGGGGTGAAGCCTTGAAGTACGAGCCATGATATCTCTAGAGGAAAGAAATCAATTAATAAAGAAAGGTCCAGTGGTTAAATCATCAACCACCCCCATGAATGGAAGCATTGTATAGCTACAGGATGTTAGTTCGAAGTACCATAGAGACCTACAGACCCGAGCTTCTTTCTGACAGAAGGAACATGACAGGTTGGAAACCTTCCAGAGGAGGGAAGGTAAGATACATACCGAGACAACAAGAGAGGAGACACGGGATGAGAGCACAAGCTCGTAAGGGAGATGTGTGAATCCAAAGGAGGTGCCGAGAACATGACCTGAAGGACCTGAACGTGAGCTTGATGCTGAGGAAGAATCTGATAAACCTCGTAGGGTCGCAGTGATAGAGAGAGCTTCTATGAGAGATGACATAAATTCCCTAGTGATATCATGGCTTGGCACAGGGGTGGCAAAAGTGCTAAGAATGAATTCCTCTGAGCCTATGGTTGGGTGGAAAGGCACACACCCACAGTCAGTTGGTTGGATGCAAGTTGTAATAGATAAGTATTCTCATACCCTGTGAAATTAAGCTATAATTATGTAATGAAATGGGATATACTGTGAATGACCTCGGGATGTGTATGTTTGCTTAATGATTATACTGTATCTCTTTATTCTTGTTTAAATTGTGTATTTAAGCAAGTATGGATTAGACATGTTTTGTATTCATAAATGCTTGCGCCCTCTGGTGGCTTAAGCTAGATCCATGAACTATGAGTTCGTCAACCTTGGGAACAATTTCATGTACGCATGTCGACACGCCTATTCATTCTGAGTCCCTTGGAGGAGGGAGTCTATTAAATCTCAGGAGAGATAGTGCATGTATGCACAGGCTCTCTGCAAGGCAGGCAGAGATCAAGAACCACTTAAGTTCTAGAGTTTAGGAATGAGTGTAAGGTGTGCGTGGAAGGATTCTTCCAAGTGTTAAATTTGAGAGAAAGAGCGGAAAGCTCTTAAGCCTTTCAGAGCTAACAAAGCTCAGGAAGATTAGTGAGGCTGAAGTATCGAAGGGGAAAGTTCCCTTGTTTGGAAGATGAACGAATGAAATCTGTTCAGAAGAAGCCACAATTTGTTGTGACCGTTGGATATGGGAAAGAGCATGGGAGTTAACCCTTGGAGTCATTCAGACTTTGCGAGTTCTAAGAACTGAGAAAGTTCTTCATAAGGGAGGTAAAATCCCCGAAGTCCTGAAGTCTCGAAGTTAACTCTAAGCCTTAGATCTGAGGATGCCCGGGAACCATCCCGATCGTCAGATCTAGGCAGTAGATGAAAGTCATGTCACTAGAACTACCCATGACTTAAGAATTTGACAACAGAGATGGATGATAGCCATTTAATGGGAGGAGAGGCTATCCCGATCATCATATCGACTCAAATATTGACTGGAGTTACGAATCAAACACCAACCGCTCGATTTAATCGACGGTTTGGAATCATTGTGGAGTGCGAAGGTGAATTTAGCAGACCTGCTAGTTCACGACCCACAATCAACCCACATCGTCGATCTCGTTGGGCATGGAAGATAAATGACTAGGATTAGACTAGAGTCAAGCGAGCACTTATCAAATTACAAAGGTGGGGACCCCACAATTACTGTGAATCATCGACCTTTGATTTGAGTTTGACGAGATCCCTGAAATGCAAGGAGTGTGTGGGAAATCAAAATCCTCAAAGGGATCAAGCTTAGAAGGGATATCACTTTTAAGAAGTGTCGACGAGACCCAAGATAGTCGGACTCGTAGGAGGAACGAAGGCTGAGGCCTTTGAAAATTTACCAAACTCTTCCAAGTCGAAAGAAGTCAAAATCTCAGGAGGAGGAGCGACAACTACCATCAGATCGGTTGCGGGGAGAAGCCTGGACCATTAGATCAATGTACAGGGAAGCATAGGATAAGCGCTGGGAAGGAAAAAATCCTAACTGTTGGATATGAGTGAAAAGGGACATTAGTCGTTCGATCTAAGGTAAAATGCATGAGTTTTAATGTTTGTGTGCACGGGAGGGTTGACTGGCCAAGGTCCCGAAGTCCTGAAGTGAATTGGGACCGTTCATCACCAAGAGGGACAAGTGGCACAAGATATATAACTCCTGAGAGAGATATTGTGGTCAAGGAGAGAGAGGAATCGTTGAAGACCTGAAGTAGATCCTGACCATTGATCACCAAGAGACACGTGTCAGCAGATCAATAACTCTGGAGATATCACTTCGAGAGAGTCTCAGTTGAGAGTTGAAACTTTTGAAGCTGGGAGAGTCGGAGAGCCGAAGTGAATCTCAACCATCAGATCAAAATGGAAACATGGTAGAGATTTTTTGTCCTCGGGTGAAAGCAACCCAAAGAACCGAAGAGAATTTGGATTGTCAGATCTAGTGAACACGTGGCGACCGATCACGAACTCCGGGTGAAAACACTCTGGGAGAACGCGATGGATAAGACTTTGAAATCATCAAAGCCAGAACAACTGAAGCAGCTGGGGACCATCTATCTGTGGGAGGACACATGTCATCAGATCACGGACTCCGGGTAAAACCGTTCTGGGAGAAACAAAGAGTGAGGAAAACTAAAATTTGAGATCTCCGAAAGCCGAAGTCCCAAAGGAGACAAGGGCCGTTGATTTAGAGAGCACATGTGCTAATAGATCGCGAGATCCGGGTGAATCGTACCGGGGTTTCAATTGAGAATTGAGATTCCCAAAACCCGAAGACCTGAAGTGAATCTGGACTGCCAGATCCAGAGGGACGTGTGATGACAGATCGCGGACTCCAGAGAAATCTGTTCAAGAGTTTTCAGTTGATATTTGAGACTCCTGATGTCCGGAGATCTGGAGAGCTGAAGTAAATATCAACCATCTGATCATCCGAAGTAGATCTCAGTCATCAGATCGTTCAAAGTAAGTCTCAAGCGTCAGATCATCCAAGGTGAATCTAGACCGTCTGATCCAAAAGAGACGTGGCATAGATCGATGGATTTCGGATAAAGTCTAGAAGTAATTCATAGCCATCAGATCAAGAGTACAGGTGGAATAAATCTATAGATTTAGTGTAGAGACCCGAAGCAAGCCTCAACCATCTGATTCAAGTGGTAACACAACATGAATTTTCTTACTTCGAGGGTAAGTGAAGTTTGAGATTTGAGATCTTAGAAGTTCGTAGACCCGAAGGAAATATCGACCGTTGATTGAGAAATGGGTTGCATGACCGTTGATCTAGTTGAAAGGTCAAACCCCTGAATTATATGTAGAGCCGCTAATTGAGAAGGATAGGTGTCCGCAAATCGTCGACTCCGAAATATTGACGTACAAAAGAAAGGAAAGTTTGCGACTTGATAATTCTGAAGTTTGGAATTCCGAAACAAATCACAGTCTTTGATTTGAAAGAGAACATATATGATCCACAACTTTGAAAGGGATAGATATGATCCATCAGTTCAGAGGCACTATAAAGATCATGAGATTGACGGTCTCATAGGATTTCGGGGATTAGATATGCGTGAACTTTAAAAAGTTGAGGGCGGGCCGCAATCCAAACCATAGTTTGGAAGAAAGGACATGTGGAGGCTCGAGGAGAATTGCGGGCTGAAAGATAGTTTGGTTTCAAACCACCTCTGGCCACGACTGCAATTGTGTGTTTGCATGAGGTTATCGTCCAAGGTCACCTCAAGGAGGGGCTTATCAAAAAAGGGGCTAGCGCCCAAACTCAAAGATTCTCCAAGCGCGAAGGGAAGGTCGCAAGTACCATTAGACCTGCACCCGAAAGTCGAAAGGGTTTGCATTTAATTACAGAGAGAGACCATAAGGGTCTCAAAGAGTCATTTGGCTTTAGAGTTAGAGATCCTTGATAAATAGGTTGGACTGGTTCCTCGACTTTCCAAATTAGAAACCATGAATGGAGAATCTGTCCTTTAAGAAAAACAAAATTTTTTATGCCCCATCGTGGGTGTGTTACAGTTGGAATCCTAGACCCACCTGAAATGGGATATGGCCGATAGAACTATGGAGAGCCTTGATGTAACTATGTTAGAAATATGGGAGACTCTCGTCCCATGTATGAGGATGCTTAGAATTGTACATGCGCAGGATGTGCACAATCATCCAATTGACGACCTCGGTTTGGCCATCGATTTGGGGGTGGGAAGAAGTGAATTTTGTGAGCTTGGTGTCCATCAGAGACCAGAGACTCAACCAAAAGGTGTTGATGAACCCGCTGTCTCGGTCGGAGATGATGGTCTGTGGTATCCCAAAGTGAACCCAAACTCATTCGAAGAAGAGATTGGCAGTATCTACCGTTGTGACATTCTTCTTACGGGCTGTGTGGATGGCCATCTTTGAAAACCAATCAACCACCACAAACACATAGTCATTTCCATGCTTGGTGGATGAAAAACAAGACATGTAATTCATGGAGATGAATTCCCACAGATTCTTAGGAATAGGAAGAGGGGTGTATAAGCCTCACTTCTTGATGGCCTACTTGTAAATGGCACAAGCAGTGCAAGATATGATATATTTGCTGACGTCCTGTCGAAGTTTCGGCCAATAAAAATGTTTTGTTTTTGAAGAATGACCACAGGTTTCTCTACGCCAAAATGTCATGCCAACTGACTGTAGTGGGCTTAACAAATCAGCTTTGCATGCTCACTTGTTGTTATAACCCTAATTTGCACCAAACATACTTACCTGACATCGGGCCATCCCATATGCCTTCTTTCCCAAGCCAGTACTGAACAACTCTTCTTAAAAAACACGCTTTTTAAAGGCCCACACCCTACTCCACTACTGCACGAGTGTACACGCTAGCTGCCTCACTACAACCTGCATGTACCTACAAAAGAACGAAAAAAGGAAAGTTGATGATGGAGCACACACCTTTGGGTAGGCTAACTAAACCTTTCGGCCATGCATGGCTGGTCATTCGACCAAATACCTAGCTCCTTCTAGCCTGTAAAAGAAGGGGTAAGGGTCCCATTTGAAAGGAGAAAAATCATAGTAAAGAGACTATACCCAATTGAGCAATCCCCTTGTCCCAACCTTTAGCCATCCTTGTGCAAAGAGAAGTATAAAGCAAAGCAGTTGGAGGACAATTGAAGAGGAGCCCAGGACCAGTTTCGAGGAGCAGTGCCGACCACATATTGTAAGTTTACTCTTGTGAAGATTAATAAAAAAAGGAATACTTTTCCCGTCTCTCCATATCATGTGTTCAAGTTGAATATTTATTTTATGATATTGTCACAACTAACCCAACAATTAGTATATGAAATCCATGTTCGCATCTTTTTGTTTGTTCATGTGTGAATGCAAGTCAGCTTTGGGAGGAGGCTTGCAATCAAAGAATGAGTGAAAGAAAAGAGATCGACATCAAACGAAGGACTCAAGGTAGAGTTACTGAATCTTGTTTTCACCTTTGTATTACATGAATGTGGGGTTTTGTGTTGGGAGAATAGAAAAGAGTAGAAGCCTTTCAAATGGTCATTTTCTGCATGCATGATTAGAGCCCTTAAATGCTAAGTCTGTAGGAGGGATTCCCACCCACAAAACTGGTAGGAACACAGAGATGGCCCAGGTGGGATAAGAGTCCGTCTTGAATGTGAAAATCAGTGACAGTGGCGCCTGTACCCAAGAGATGATATGTGGTGGTGAAGTCCGGATCTTACTGGTAAATTTGGGGCCACTCCGATGTTTCATGTCCACAGGAATGGAGCACAATGGTAAGTGCAACCACATGAGGCCAACTAAGGTAGTCAACGACACGATTGGAGATACCTATCTTATAATTTACGTTGATATGGAACTACTGTAGGTAGGTGGACCACTTCTGATGGCGATCTTTCTACAATTTCCCCTGTGTCTGTATGAACTACAAAAGCTTGTGATTAGTCTGTATGATCGTCTCTTTCCACAGAATGTAATGCTTCCATTGACGATAGGCTTGTAAAATGGAATACATTTCCTTGTCATAGGTGGGGTATTTCCAGATAGTATCAGAGAGTGTCTTACTATGGTATGCCACCGGATGCCCGTGCTAAGTGAGAACTGCACCCACACCATAGTCAAATGCATCAGTCTCAATCTTGAATAGTTGTTGCAGATCAGGAAAGGAGAGCACTAGAGATGAGCACAAATGATGTTTTAGATCTTCGAATTCTCATTGTTTCTCCTTCTCCCACACTAACTTGTCCCTACCACCACCCTTGGTCACCTGGCTAAGGGCCCAGGCAATATGGGAGAATCCCAACATGAACCATCGATAAAAATTGCCAAGTCCTAAGAAGCTCCGAAGATCAATCAATGTGGTCGGGGATGGCTAGTCACATATGACTTGGATCTTATCTAGATCAACATGTACCCCATGCTCATCAACAATGTAGCCCAGATATTGGACCCTGTTCATGACAAAAGAGAATTTTCCCAATTTGGCATAAAGCTTGTGCTGGCATAGAGTTCTCAAAACCTGCTAAATATGCCGCATGTGATCCTCCCACATTCTGCTGAAGATGAGGATGTCATCCAAATATACTACCACAAAGGAGTTGGTGAAGGGTCTCAATACATCGTCCATCAACCTCATGAAAGTGGATGGCACATTTGTTAAGCCAAAGGGCATGACTAGCCATTTGTAGAGACCTTCTTTAGACTTGAAGGCCATCTTCCAGACATGAGTTGGTTTGATGGAAACCTGGTGGTAGCCAGACTTTAGGTCAATCTTGTTGAAGAACTCCCCCCCCTTGATTTGGTCAAGAAGGTCATCAATATTGGGAATGGGGTAGCATTTCCTAACTGTGATTTTGTTTAAGGCTCTGTAATCAATGCAGAGTCATCAAGTCCCATCCTTCTTCTGCACCAGTACAATCGGGCTTCTGCAAGGGGAGGAGATGGGTCTGATGTGCCCCTTTTGAAGAAGCTATTGGATCTGAAGCCTGATTTCTTCATTCTCCAACAACGAGCACCAATAGACTGTTCCATTAAGTAGAGGTGCGTCGGGGGTTAGATCAATTGGATGCTTGACTTGACAGTGTGTCGGTACCCCTATAGGTGAGACGAAGATGTCTCTGTATTCTTCTACAATCCCATCCACTTGCTTCCACTACAAAGAGAGGTGTTGTGTAGAGGCCATGGATGTGGCGATGACCTTTTCTTTAATATGAGCATAGATCACAAAGAAGACAAACTTCCTGGTCTGTGAAATGACCTTACTGCATTGCTTAGCAGAGATTAAAGAAATAAGAGTAGGCATTTCCACCTCTGGGATCCTGGACAATTTTATACCCGAAGTAATAGTAACACTGTGGGGTCTAGACTCATACACAACATGACGCTTCCACAAATATGGTTGTCCTAAAAGAACATCACAAACTTCAAGGGGATCAATATCACACAGTACCTCATCTTTGAAAGGCTTGATGCCGTAGGGTAGATGGCATTGTTGGCTAACACAAAGATCTCTTCCTTGACAAATCCAATTGATGGTGTAGGGCTGCGGGTGCAGTGTCATTGGCAGGTTCAGGCGCTTGACGACTGTTGAGGAAAATATATGAAATGATCTTATTCAATCATTTTCAGATTTTTCTTGGCTAAAGCAAAATAGACGGAAATATCACCCTATGTTTATAGCCAACAAAAATAACATCCTAACTCACAAGTATTAATTACGAGTTCTTAGGCTAGTCTTTTATCCATAAAAATCTTGCTGGAAATTTAGTTTTTATGTAAGTTTCTGAACATACCAGTTGCTGAAATAAATGAAAAGATAGAAGTAAAGTTACCAAGATGATAATAAAGACATATGAGACATAAATCAATCCTTTACTTCATTCAAATTCACCAAAGATTCATTTTATTTACAAAATCTCATACATAAATTTTGGACCAAAGTCAAACTTAGACATCCCCGATGGAACATACAAAAGGACCTCTGATAGAAAACCAAAAACTGAACTCTAAAAGCTGGATCAACTTGCCACAGATTTCTGTCCACTCGACTCTGCACAATAACCTTTGTCAGTCATGGAAACTAATTCACAAACAAGCAAGTCTACATAGACTATCAAAGATAGATCAACACCTCTAAAAAACAAGTGTTTGAATGATGTAATTCAACCCTGAATATTGCTGTCTACAATAAGACCCTGCTATCATAAAAGATAATTAGGCTTGTGATGAATAAATGAATGAATGAAAACTAAACTATCTCAACATAAACTCAAAGAGAAAACCTTAGTATGCTTCTGCTTCTATCCTTCTCTTGTTCCTCCCTTTCCTTTTTCTTTTAAACAAATTAGAATTGGTTGAAGTAGTTCAACCAACTCATTAGTTAAGTTAATTAAAAGACTCAACCAACTTTAGCTAGGGGGAAATGTAATAATCATAATAAGGGTTATAAATAAATAATAACTAGTAGGTGGTACCCCTTGTGACTCCATTTAGCTCATAACAATCATAACATAACTATTTAGTTAAACAAAATGCACCTCCTTGTGACTCCCATCCACATATTCACATTTGACAATTTAGCTCATGATATTTGAAATTATTTAAAAAAAATATTACTCATGTAACCAAAAATAAAACATGCTGTCCAAAGTTTCCTGAAGTCAACTGTCATCAACAATAGATAAAATTAAAAACTCAAAAGCCATATTTCCCACTTTGTGATGCAATATTTCCTTGATTACTGCTGTCACCCTTTGATTTTCCTGAATTTTCCTTTGGATGCGCTGAGCCCTTAGGCCTAATCTCACTGATCACGTGGGAACAATCGTCCCTCAAATGCATCCGAGAAGACACGGATTTGTCAGAGCCATTGGAGGGTGAGGAAGGGGAAACAATGGATTTTCCTTTGTCAAGGGCATGGTGGGCCTCGATTTTCAACCTTTTTCTAGCATGAGAGGACTGCACTGGTGAGTGGGGAGTATCTTGGACAATGGGGTTAATAGGCAAAGGAGAAGGTAGGGATAAATTAGGCCAACCACGATGTTGGGAGACTGCCGGGTGGACAATCTCTCACCATCCATCATTTTCAGGAACCTCGGGTTACAATGAGACGTGAGGAGGCACATGGATAACAGGGGCTTGCAGAACTTGTAAAGGAGGCCTTTTGGGCTTGGGTTGGACCACTCCTTGCCCAATCCAATTGAAAAAGCTGACCTGAAACAACTAGCCAAGCTCTTGTGAGTCAACATCAAAATGTATGGATAACCTGGGCCTTTGTTCCAATTACCTCTCCCTCAGTTTCCTCAGCCATGGCTACCTTGGCTGAAAAATCTCATTCCTGCATGCACAATTGATTATCAAATAGTATTTTAAATAACCATACATGACAACTCTTAAAAATATGAAATAGATTTGGCTCAACAATGTATCAGACTCATGCAATCCAATCCATACAAATTGTTTTACTATTTATCAATGAGCAGGGGGTGAATAAAGGGTCCTGGGATATGTGAGGGGTTTGTATTAAGTGAAACATGATATGATGAAAGGGGGAAAAATATGATTACTACTCAAAGACAACAACAATCAACTGCAAACCAAAGAAAACATCACTATAGTTCAACCAAGACACTGCTACTGCCAACTGCTTCAACACATAATTTTTCTTGACTATAATCAATTTTAGAACAGGGAGTGAAAAATGAATGTGGGAAGGCGATATGGTTGTAATTAGTGAAAAGAAAAATAATGGCGGGGGAATGAGAGCGGGTATTGTTCATAAAATTAATCAAGTAATCCATATAATCATTCTGTCAAAAGGACATACACCAACCAAATGATCATTATGACCCAATAACAATTAGTGTGTATTAACTAGTTCGTTGTTCATAGTCAAATGTCTAACACAATGCCATCAACAAGACACTATGCATTCCACAACAATTTGTAAGGGAGTTTTGTTCCTTTTATTTATAACAATTCTCAAATGTGTAATAATAACCATTTTTGCTCTGTTAATCATCAAAATCAACCACTGCCCACACATTAATTCAATCATCAAATACACTCAAAAGTCGTGTTTCAAAATTGCAATGAAGTTATACTATTACTGCAATTGGGCCTGTCATTTAAAATGCATGATATTTGTTAAACATACATAGTGGGAAACCAACCCAATAATCCAGATTTAAATTGCAAAAACCTTGATCGTCATTTACACAAATAGACAACAACCACCATTCCAACACATGCTATGCACAAAATAATTCAATCATGCAAGTGTAATTCTGTCACTGTACAAGCCCAATTCAACATGACTCTAAATAATCAAAATGTTGGGCTATCCATCCAACACAACGAGGTATCAACAACATGCCCGAGTTCATAATACAATAATCAAATTGTAACAAAGTCATGCTTAAAACTCTGTGATTATCTCTGAGTGCGCAACCCGAAATTATCCATATCATACATAATGGGCATCCACCCAAAACACCACGATGTGACATTCCCATTTTACAATTCTAAACACACAGTCACAATATTAATTCAACCCATCGTGCCGAGCTATCAATCTAATACAATACTACTTCAAATTAATCAAACTGCAATCAACCATACTGTGTAAAACTCAGGC
>SNQJ01S0153389.1:9621-22859 GCA_010110895.2 Picea sitchensis | reverse complement strand
CACTTAAATGTTCAAGTACAAGATGATTCAAAATGAAAATGTCTCCTTGGTATATATAGGAGACTAGGAGGTATAATTACAACTAATGGCCTAAAGTCGACATAAATAAAATAACATTACTAATCTAAATTACAACTAATGGCTTAAAGCCGACATAAACAAAATAACATTACTAATCTAATATGCCCCAATTAATGGGTAATGAGCCAATATTAGGGCTTAACAAAAACCCTTATCTTCTAAAGCGGAAATGGAAAGAAGATTATTTTTCAAGCCCTGTAAAAAAAACACATATTTAATTGAAATAGGCTTACCTAAGTCAAGTTCAAGTGAGGCTTCTACTACTCCTTTGACTACATGTCTAGAATCATCCCCAATCTCCACTTGAAGGGATGTGCTATTTTCTTTCAAGTTTGTAAGGGAAATTTTGAATCTGGTCATGTGCTTGGAAGCACCGCTATCCACAATCCAAGTATCACTCGCTTGAGTGATAGTAACTATGAGTGCTGAGACAAATACACATTCTTCGTCTTTTGAATCTCTCTTTTTTGTATCTGTTTCATGTGCATGATGCTTTCCTTTCTCCTTCTTATGAGAACATTTAAAGGCATAATGTCCCAGCTTCTAGCAACTGTAGCATTTGACCTTTGACGCATCCTTCTTGTAACATGGTATTTTAGATATATTTGGAATGGATTCTCTTCTATCCTTCATTTTATTTACATGGGCGGAAAGAGCTTGGTTTTCATCATCATTTGTCTTTTTTGTTTTTGATATCAACCTAGACTCTTCTTGGGTACAATCTATCCACAACTTGTCAAAATTGGGAAACTTACCCGTTACACAAATCCCTTGAAAAAATGGGTCCCAAGAGGAGGGAAATCCATTAAGTGTGGTCACAAGATTTGCATTGTCTACTAAGTCTCCATTAGTTTCTAACTCATCCTTGATCTGTGATATTCTCATAAAATAGTTGAAGATTGTTTCTAACTTGTTCATTGTCACATTTCTGAGTTGATGCCTTAGAGTAAGCTTTTGGCTGGTGTTCTTTCTTTCATAAATTTTGTTTAGGGAATTAAACATTTATTTTGGTTTCTTCAATTCTAATACATTTGGTATCACGTGATCCTTAATCGAGTATGTCAAGATCCTCTTATCCTTGACTTCATTCTTCCTAAACTTTGTGTTGGCTTCATCTTCTTTTGGTTCTGGAAGTAATTTCTTGACATGATCGAATAACTCATTCTCTTCTAGAATGGGAGTAACCTACGCTTCCAAGATATGAAGTTATCTTCTCCATCTAGTCTGTCTTCAACTCTCATGTCGGTACTCATTTTCACTGGTAGAAAACCTAGATCTGAGAAATTTCAAATTTTCAGATTTCACCAAACTGCAAACTGAAGGTTGCAGGGGGTGCACTAGGGTAGGGAAAACTTTCTAGTGAAGTAATTAACCCCAACAACCTTAGGATAGTGTTCAGTGATCTTGACAAGGAGAGTGAGTTGTAGCGCCAAGTTACTGCGGCAAATATGATCTTCCTTCCATTGGTTAGCATGTTCTAAAGGTAACCAGCTCTGAAACCATGTTAGATTTTATTCACTTTTATAGAGAAATTAGGTTTACCAGTATATTTAGATCTTATTTCAAACTATAATTTATATCATGTACTGAAAATAAGAGCAGCAGTAACAAGCACAATAAGACAGAATAGTTTATCATGGGAAAACCCCAAATGGGGGGAAAACCTAACCAACCTTTCTTAGAGAGATTTTTTCCAAACAAGTCCAACCATGAACCAATAGATAAACCCTATCACAATGTCTAGCTAAATATACAACCAAAAATACCACCCCAGCTGCAGTAGAAGCACCATACAAGAGTAGCGTACCTCTACTAAGGGTAGTGCACAAGAGAGAGTTACCACAAAGAATGAACAATAAGAATATTTTGCCACTGCAACTGCTACATCACATTCCTCCTTACTCGGCCGAATTTTTCTATGGGATGGTGTCACTTCATTATTATTTATTCTTCTGGACCAACTTCTCTTCTGGGGTATTTCCACAATTGTTCAATGGTTCTCTTGCTTTCGAAATATTCTTCTCGACTAATAAAGGTTGTTAGGAGAGAAATTACCTCCCGCAGCTACCAAACATCAACACTCCCCAGCAGAAATATATATATATATATATATAAATGAGAGTTCTCGGCTCAGTAAACAGGTTAGCTAATTTTTGAATGTATCAGTCCTAGAGCTCTGAGTTAGCCTATGGTAATATTGTGTTGTATGGAGAATTCTCTTGTGTCTTTTATTTGTATAATCTTAAAGCTCAGTTCAAGGTGCATATTGTTGTATTCCCACTATTTATATAGTAATGAGATTTAATGTTATGGATATTCATCTCAGTTATTCAGCACAATTTATATCTCTAATATGATAGAATACGTCCAGTAATAAAGATATGGAAATTATGTTCTATCCTATGTTTTTTATGAATGAGTAGCACCTCTGCGTGTATAGTTTTAATTCTTAGTCCTTATTATAATATCATACATGAGTTACATGGATGCCATTTATAGTATTGTTTGGTATGTTTGATCCTCCATCCCCGACACAAGACCTTATGGTCTCTCTAATCCTCTCTACATATTGGGTGAGACCTTCCTCGACCTTGGTCGAGGATTGATATGTCAATGCTTAGGGGGTTTTGTTGGACATGCTATGGATGAACCTTGGCTCTCAAACCCCACAGAGTTAACAAGATCATCATGCGCACAAGCATGTACTGAAATAACGACACTCCACAGCGCTAGAAAATGGTTCTGTTGTTAGGACCTGAAGTCTTGTTGAGATTGATGGAGGAAAATATAAATGTGGTGGCATCCATATAAGGAGGATATTTAATATTGGATAACAAAGGGTAAGGTCTTTGTCACATAGGCCCTCACTATCACTACTGTCACTACTAGTATCTTCAACTCCAAGCCTCTTCGCGGGCCTATCCTCACCTTTGATCCACTCTTAAATCTCTTTTTATCCACTGTTTTGAGTCCACTGGTGCACCACACATTTCACTTATATCCAAACTTAAATCTCCTCCTTAGATGGATTCCACCGCATTTCTCTTTTCCTCCATCAATCTCAACAAGACTTCAAGTCCTGAAAATGGAACCATTTGATACATTGTGCAATGTCATTGTTTTAGTACATGTTTTTGTGTGCCCTGATCTTCTTAACACTGGGGGGGTTTAGACCCAAGGTTCGCCCATAGCATTTCCAAAAAAAAACCCTAAGCACTAGGTAAAGTTCATGAATATCAAAGTAAAAGCGACGACAGGATTGCGAAGAGGCTTGGAGTCGAAGAAACCAGTAGTGACAATATTGGTAGTGAGGGCCTAGGTGACAAAGCCCATACCCTTTGGCTATTGCGGTATGTCACAACCTAGAGAGGAGGAAGAGCACACATGTGTGGTGTGTGGGCACAAATTTTTGGTGCATCGGTAAACTCAGAAGAGGAAGCATCACATGGTTACGCACTAACAAGAAGAGAATTTGTTGCGCATTACAATAGGTCACTAATTAGATATGATTTTGGCTCTCGATGTAGTGGTGGTACATTGAGCATCCAAGCGAGCGGTACATGGAGAAGTCGTGTGCTAAGTGGAAAAACTGACTTTGAGCAAGGTGGAAATACGAAGATAGGAAAAGGAGATTAATTGAGTAGTGGGAGTGTGTGGATTGGCCTAGAGGTAGGTGTGCACGTTGGTGGTGTGCGGTTAGATCAGGAGGACAGGGCACAAGATGTAGATTTTTCATAACTGAAGAAAGATGGAGGATCCCCTAGTGGTGGGGGAGATGAATTGATAATGTTGGATAGTCTTGTGAGGCTACAGCTAGATAGTTATTTGGGTCCCATCGCAATACATTTTAGGAGAAGATGGTCTTAGCCCACCTTTGTTCCACCCCCCTTGCACATTTTTTAATCACAAAGAACACACAGTAGATAGTGAAGAGGTTAGTGTTGAAGAAAGAGAAGAAGAGGAAAGGAGTGATGACACGATTAAAGGAGAAGGTGAAGTCAACAACACAGTTACGAGGAAAATATATAGGGCAAGGAGTAAACCACAACAGATGGAATGACACCCAGAAATCAACTCTAAACTCAAGTATGCTAGATAAATAGAAATGATAACAAGAGAAAACTAATATCCTACCTTATCCGGAGGTCCGAAGAAGATCTCGGTTGAGCTCATGACCGAAAGCTTGATGCCTGCAACCTGTCCTCAACAATCAAGATATACAAGCATATAGAAAATATATAGAAATTCAGCATATAAACTAGCATAATCCATTGAAATGTATGACAAATATTCCCATGGAAAGTAATGTAAATATTTTCAACATATAATTGGATGAGAAAAGGGTATTTCTATTAATGTAATCAACATAATTACATAGGTGACAAACTTTTTTAGCGACACATATCGAAACCGAGAAACCAAGTCCCTCTAGTTGGGCCTTCACCACTTCAATCCTCCACAAAGGAAAGTTCCCAAGTAGTAGGAGTCAATGACGTTCTCCATCTCAAGATAGGAAGAGCTTGGGTTTGAACACAAAGAGTTCAAACTTTCAAGGACAAAGGGATGCAAAGTCAATATGAAGGAAATTTCTCCATAATGTCTTTGCTCTCAATGGTGTGTGTGTCCAAAGGCTTGTATATGGCTCAATTTATAGCATCCAAATGGAATTGAAGGGTTGGGTCGGAGAATTTCCAATATATGGAAGGTCAAGGATCATGGATCTCATTACATAGCGTGGAAACCCGACATGTTTTTTTAATTTTTGAGCGCAAAACTTGATGTACGCGGGCTATAATGGACCAACCTATGTATATATGAGTTTTCTAATTGTAGGTCACGTATATGGAAAAAAATATTAATTTTGGTTTTGGAGTGAGAAAAGGGGGAATTTAAGTCTACAAAGGGAAATGGAAGACCATCAAAGAAAGATATGTGGAGTGTGCCAAAAATTGCTATAACAAATACTTTACCCCAAGCAATAGTGGCATGGAAGGATCTAGACAATAGTAGTCAAACAAGTGGAACTAACTCTAGTTCCAAAATGGCCAACCAATATAGTATGCTAAGATTTCTTGTGTTCCATGGAACGGGTAAGGATGATTCTGAGCAGTACCAGTTCACCTGCAAAGCAAACTGGTCTGTAAAGAGACTTATAGATGAGGTGGCTAAGATCACGCAACTGGAGACTACATTCAACGATCGGGCCCTGAAGTGGTACATGAAGTATAAGGATACTACACCAGTAGGACAGGTCAGTTTCCTCACCGAGATCAAACAATATCTGCTTCGGGAATTTCAGAATCTGAAGTCATAGTCCCAATGCATTACAAAAATCAAGGAAATCAAGAAAAATGAGGGAGATATCATCTAGGATTATGACCAGTGGTTCAAAATATTGTTGGATAGGATGATGTTCCACGTACAATATGTGAAACACAAATAATGGTTCATGTGGGGTTTCTCCCCCATATCCAAGTCCCACTCACCCAACAAAAGGTGATGAATCGGGTCGAGGTAGTCGAGATCGCGATGCGCTTGGAAGCCACACTTGGAGGTGCAGAAACATTGGTCAAGTTGGCACAGGCTCAATCACAACTAACCAACCTAAAAATAAAATTACAAGATATGGTCAAGGATAAATTCATGCGTGAACATGTGTGGTGCACTACATGTCACTCAGAAGAACATCGATGAGACGAGTTCCTGGTCCTTCCAAATTATGTGGCGCCAGGTGCGCCAAGTCCATTTCCATATGGACAGTAGGAATGGTGTGAAACATGTTGTCGGTGGGGCCATGTGCCACCCCATTTCCCCACCTTACATAAGTATCAATCAAAGAATCACACCCTCTTTTGTGAATTCTATAAGTCTGATGGCCATGATATTAGTAGTTTTCGCTCCCTCCAGTTGATGCAAGATAATACTCGAGATGCATTTCGGGTACAAGAGGAAAAAATGGGTGGTGAGCGCATTGGTGACAACAGAGGCAGATATCAAGGAGGACCTCGAGGTGGGTATGGATGTGGCCACAAATGAGGATATGGTGGACGAGGTGATAGAACCCCCACATGTTTGAATTGCAGTGATATTGGTCACGTCTCATGATTTTGCACTAAGTCGCGACTGTTGTGTGCATAATGTTATAGTCCTGAAAATGTAACTGAGGATTTTCGAGAGTTGATGAAAAAGTGGGAGGACAAGAAGGGTAATTGTAACATGGTACAGGTTGATCCATGCAAAAACAAGAAGAAGAATGGAGAAGTGGGTGTCCGAGCAGTAAACATTGGAGGGGCAAAGACAGGGGAAGACTTTGAGAGTGAAGAAAGGTTTAGGTCAACAAGCAAAGGAAATATTAGGGAGTGCCCCCAACCCCCTCCTAATTTTGATGCATCTCAGTAGAAGCAATTTATACGCGATATGCAGAGATACCCAAAGGAAGAATGAGCACGCAAGGAGCTACAACGAGTGACTAAGAGATCTCTTGAAGAGGCACAGCTCTAAGAGGAAGTTAATAGGGTAATGTAGAGGTTGCTAGAAGAAGCATGGATCCACAGAAAAGTCTTGATTTAAAACCACAGAGGTCATTGGAGGAAGTGCATGTGCACAAAGAACTATGCAAAGATATTTGGAGGAACCTCACGTGCTCAAAGAAATCCAGTGTGCAACCCAAAGATCGATAGAATAATCACGTAGATAGACTATGTTGTGACACACTAAGAAGGAAGCATATGAATAGTGCCAAGAATATTTGCAATGCATAGAGTGCATAGAATCTTTCTGTGACCTCAATCATTGGAATAAGCATAAGATCAAGTCAATACCTATTTGCAATGCATAGAGTGCATAGAATCTTTCTGTGACCTCAATCACATTGAAGAAACAGAAGATCAAGTCAATACCTTCTTGATTTGTTGTTTTTGTTTTCTCAAAGATCCTGAAGTTGAAAGTAAGTTGACCCATATGTTAACTACTTGCATGAAAGAACAAGGAGAGGATATTACCATCACAAATCCACTACCAGAAAGGGATGTCTACTAGGTCAGCAAGAAAAAACATAGTGGTTGAGAGTTTAAGATGACAACAAATCTTAGTGGGTATG
The DNA here is from genome assembly GCA_010110895.2 of Picea sitchensis. Lineage (NCBI taxonomy): Eukaryota > Viridiplantae > Streptophyta > Pinopsida > Pinales > Pinaceae > Picea > Picea sitchensis. The sequence continues at coordinate 15,679 of SNQJ01S0153389.1, read as the reverse complement.
ATATGGATGGAGTCATTTTGGATCTAGGATCCGATGTGAACATTTTACCCAATAAATCATAAGAAGTGATGGGGAAACTGAAGTTGGCCTAGTCGTCCATTAGAATTCGATTATCCCATAAGTACAAGATCTACCCCATCAGTCGGCTGGAGCAAGTAGAGGTGAATATAGAAGGAGTAAAAACAAAGGCCAACTTTGAAGTCATTGAAATCATGGATGAGTCATATCCCTACCCTACATTTCTAGGAATTCACTGGGATTTTGAAAACAATGCAGTGTTGAATTTGAAAATGTGCCAAATGTCATTTGAGAGTGACATCATGCATGTGGTTGTGCCACTGGATCCATATGAAGGCAATCACTACAATGAGCATGTCGATAAGGATGCGCAAAGCTCGGTAATTGAAAATATTTACAAGGTCACGGGGCGCATGGAGGATTACATCAACCCCACCACTAACAGGGAATTAAGTTGGAGGAGTGTCAAGACTTATGACTCATATTCTAAATATGTCTTAGATAGATGGAAAAATAATGTTTATGAGGTGTCAAAAAGGTGATGTGTGCGGATCACAAAGACAGTGCAATGGATAGGATATGAACTTTCCAATGCCCTGCAGTTTGTTGGCACTGAGCCAGTGGAGACATTCCTGGTCCAAATGGAGAAGACAATCCCCATAGACCAGAGACTTCAGGCCATGGATGTCGTGGCTCGAGGGACCCCGGCGAGGTGGTGGGAAACCCATCACCCAAATATTTGGAATGGGATAAGGTAGTCAAGTTTATACAGGTGCGCTTCTAGCGTGTTGCCAACTTTGAAGTGGCCAACTAATATAAGGGAATAGAGGATCCCCAAGAACACATATCCATTTGTGAACAACGTTGGACTACTATGAGCATCCCTGAAGCCTAATGGGTCCATCATTTTTTTCATACCATGGATATGGTCCCCCAAAGCTAGTATATCCAGGAGGAACAAAGGAGGCAAATAAGTGAGTGGACCCATATGACTTCCCAGTTCCTTTCGACATTTTGTTTCACTTTGAATACTCCAGTTGATAGCGAAGCTCTCGTTCGGGTTAAGGAATTTATTTTTCATCGATAGAAAAAGGCTACTGGTCCACTGTTGTTCTTCTCATATCATCATCCGGTGTCCAAGATAAAATAAGTAGTACATTGCTAGAAGATTAAAATGGACAACATTGACAATGACAACCCTCGCAACGTCCAGATCACCCAGTCCCTTCAAGAACGTTTTTCTGAGATCGAGTGTCAGCTCCTGGAATTTGTGCAAAAACTTAATGGCACAGTGTCATTTGTTGTCGATGTCATTCCATAAAGCAGTTGGCTCGAGGACGAGCCAGGTAATAGTGGTGGGGGATTGTTGGCACCCAAAGTTTTGGGTCCATTTTTGCACACGTGCGCAAATGAATTTTCTGTGCATTCATACAAAAGTTGTGTGAGCGCCTAAGGAGATCCATGAAATAATTCCATAATGTGTGCATCCTACTGGGTTTTGTTAAGAAGCACACCAATTCTAAAAATGGTCAAGGGTGCATTAGTTAGAGTTTTTTCAATTGAACGTGTCGGTTTGATTTTTGTCAATTGCACTGAAAAAAAAGAAGATTGATGTCAGAAGCAAGAAAGGAATCACCAGGATATCTCCCAAAATGATTGTTACCAATAGGAGATGAACACGTGGGGTAGCCAGAAGATGAGTTGTCTAGGAAGTTGTGATTTCCCTTGATGTAGAGAAACTATATAGAGCCCTAGTAGGTACCAGAAGCATGCGAGGTTGTTAGATTAGACAAGCGAGTGGAGAAGAATAGTGAAGCACAGTGCTCCCTAGCAGAAAAAGATACAAAAGAGAGTTCTCAGCTCAGAAAATAGGCTAGCTAACTTTCAAATGCATCAGTCCTAGAGCTCTAAGTTAGCCTATTGTAACTTGTGTTGTATGGAGAAGTAGCATGTATCTTTTATTTTTCTTAATCTTAAAGCTCATCACAAGGTGTATAGAGTTGCATTCCCATTGTTTATATAGTAATGAGATGAAGTCCTATGGTTGTTCAACTCAATTATTCATCACAATGTATATCTATAATATAATGCAATGTGTCATGTAATAAAGATATGGAAGTTCTATTATATATTGTGTTTGTTATGAATGAGTAGCACATATGCGCATGTTGGCACCCAGATTTTTGGGACTAGTTTTGCATGTGCGCACAAACGAAAGTTGTGCGTGCTCATCCATAATTTTTTCATGCACATAAGGAGATGAACAAAAGAATGTCATAGTATGTGCATCGGACCAGGTTTTTTTAAGCAACACACCAAGTCTAAAGGTGGTCAAGGATGTGTTGGTCGGAGTTTTGTCAATTGAGCGCACCAGTCCAAGTTTTTTCAGTTGCTCTAAAAAACAAGAAGATGCTCGCCAAAAGAAATAAATGAATCACAACGATATCTTCCAGAATAATTGTTGCTAGCAGCATATGAAGACGTGGGGCATCCAAAATATGAGTTGGAAGAGAAGTTAGGATTTCCCTTGATGCAGAGAATCTATGTGGAGCCCTGGCAGGTACCGGAACTGTGCAAGGTCGTTAGATCAAACAAATGATTGGAGCATAATAGTGAAGAACAACTCTCCCCAATAGAAAAATATATAAAAGAGATCTCTCGACTTAGAAAATAGGCTCGCTAATTTTCGAATGCATCAATCCTAGAGCTCTGAGTTAGCCTATTATAATCTTGTGTTGTATGGAGAAGTCTTGTGTGTCTTCTATTTGTTTGTATATTAAAGCTCGGCACAACGTGCATATTGTTGTATTCCCACTATTTATATAGTAATGAGATGAAGTCTTATGGTTGTTCAACTCAGTTATTCAACACAATGTATATCTATAATATGATGGAATACATCCAGTAATAAATATATGGAAATTTTGTTCTATCATCTGTTTGTTATGAATGAGTATCACATGTGCATCTATAGTTTTAATTCTTAGTCCTTATTAGAATATTGGACATGAGTTACATGGATGTCATTTACAGTACTATTTGGTATGTTTGATCCTCCATCCTTAACACAAAACCTTATGGTCTATATGATCCTCTCTACATCTCGGGTGAGACCTTTCTCGACCTTGGTAGAGGATTGATATGTCAATGCTTAGGGGTTTTTTGTTGGACACACTCTATATAAACCCTCAGTCTCAAACCCCGAGTGTTAAGAATGTCAGTGTGTGCGCAAGTGTGTATTGAAACAACGACACTGCACAACACCAACAAATGGTTTTGTTGTCGGGACCTGAAGTCTTGTTGAGAATGATGGAGGAAAAGAGAAATGTGGTGGAATCCATATAAGTATGAGATTCAATACTAGACAGAAGCGAAGGAGGATGAGTTTTACCTATGAGATATGAAAGAATTGTGATTGAACATGAAATAATGGAAAGGTAGATACCTTTTCTATGATATGCATGAAATTGTGTTCTATCATGTGTTTGTTATGAATGAGTAGCACCTGTGCATATATATTTTTAATTCTTAGTCCTTATAATAATATCGAACATGAGTTACATGGATTCCATTTAAAGTATATTTGGTATGTTTGATCCTCCATCCCCAACACAAGACCTTATGGTCTCTATGATCTTCTCTGCATCTCAGGTGAGATCTTCCTCGACCTTGGTCAAGGATTGATATGTTAGTGCTTAGGGTTTTTTGTTGGATACGCTCTATATGAACCCTAGGTCTCAAACCCCTAGTGTCAATAAGGTCAATGTGTGCGCAAGCATGTACTAAAACAACGACATTGCACAACACCAACAAATGGTTCTATTGTCAAAACCTGAAGTCTTGTTGAGAATGATGGAGGAAAAGAGAAATGTGGTGGAATCCGTCTAAGGATGAGATTCAATACTGGACAGAAGTGGAGGAGGATGAGTTTTCGCTATGAGATACAAAATGATTGTGGTTGAACACGAAAGAATGGAAAGGTAGATACATTTACTCTGATATGCATCAACTATTTTTTCACAGAATTTCCATGTTTGTTGCATGAGTGGTTAAAAAGACAAATGGAAGTTAATTCGACTATGTTACCATTAGAGTCAATAGTATGGGATCAAGCCAATATTGATAGTTTAAAGGCACTGGATAACAAGTGGACTCAGGCTATTGATTTTTGGTTTGCTTGAGTGAAGGAAGGCTACATTATTGAGTTTGTTATAGAATATAATGATTCTTTTAGCAAGGCTAAAAGAAAGTTTGAAGAAGGTCCAAGAAAGAGGATGTTAGAAGACATTCCCCTTTGGATCAAGATGTTGTTCGTAGAAAAAATAATGATATGTATAGAGCCTTATATGATGGTAACCCCCAAACACTGGTGGGGGGTTCTGAAAAAGGTGGGAGAAATAGAACTAGAGCACGGATCTAGTGAGGAGGATCCAACAAGTTGTTGACATGAGGTGAGGACTAGAATGGACCCAAAAGAGAAAAGGAGAAAAAGCATTGAAATATACACAAGAAGAGTTGAGACGAGGGAGAAATATGAGAAGAAGAGTAGAGAAGAGTTAGTCGAGGGTGCGCAGTGAGGTGTCAGGCCCAGAATGAAGAGGAAGCTCACACTAAGTAGTGTTGTGGGAGAGGATGTTGTGTCGGAGTGGAGCATAAGTGAGGACAGGCCTGCAAAGAGTCTTGGAGTTGAATATACTATTAGTAATAGCAGTGATATTAAGGGTATAGGTGATGAAGCCCATACCCTTTGGTTTTTGCGGTATTCTGCAACCTTGAGAGGAGGAAGAGTGCATATGTGTGGTGTGTGGGCGTAAATTTGTGGTGCACCAGTGGACTTGGAAGAATAAGCATCACATGGTTACGTGTTGACAAGAATATAAGTTGTCATGAAGTACGGTGGGTGTTGGCCCTTGGTTATGGATTAAGGATGAAATTGAAGAAAAAGGAAGAGAAAAGACAAAGTACGAACTTCGCGGAAGACACATTGATTGAGAATGGGTCAAAGTGGTCAAAGAAGTAGAAAAGAAGGAGTGAAGTAAGCAAAAAAAAATCAGTGAATGAGAAGATCGAGGAAGACATATCATCAAGGAAGATGGATCGTGGACAACTCAGCAAGCGAAAAAATCCACCGACGGATGCTTGGAGCACCTCATGGGAAAGAAGGAAAGACAGGTTGGTGAAGCCATGAAAACGCAGGTAAAGTGGACCTAGGGTTTTAGAAACCTAGGGTTTTGGATCTAGAGTTTTGACACCTAGGCATTTGTCATGTAATGTATAAATAAAGGTCTAGGAGAGTCTAGAGGGTTGGTCAATAATTGGTTCATGCTATTATGGTTAATGGTTTTCGGGTGTAGTGATTGTGAGAGAGAGAGAGAAGCAAGCTATTGTAGAGAGTTTTTGTTGTAAGATATTCAGCTGGGTGCAAAGATCAACCTTGCAAATGGGTGTGCAGGGAGAGGACAAAAGCAAAAAAACAGAGAGAGATCTGCAAGCTAAGTGCGCAGATAGAACTGTATGTTTTCACATAATATATCAAGAAACGCAGTTTTGTGGACATATCCCTAGGGAGAGGGTGAACCACATATATCTTGTTGTTATGTGTGATATATGTTGTGTTCTTTGCTTTCTTTCATTCGATTATTGCATTATTGTGCTAGATCTGAGACATAACCATGCGAAGTAGGCTTAAGTTGGTAAAGAATAACTAGATCTGTGTGTGTTTTCCTTGGATCCACTTTGCATTTCCCCTAGTTGTAGACACTTGTGTCCTGCAACCCCCTATTGCTACTTCGGGTGAGACTGCATCTACTCCGCAGGTGTTTCCGAAAGGGCCAATAGTTAGGGTTGAACCCTCGGTTTTCCCCTATGCCAACAAATGGTTCCTTTGTCGGGACCGGGATCTTCTTGAGGGAATGTCAAGGTGGTTTCCATCGAAGACAGAGATTCGGAAGTGGATAGAAGAACAAGAAAAGGATTTCGCTAGAGCCCAGAACAAGAACCCTAATCTTAGTACAGAAGACTAGTTTGGAAGGTACATCTT
>SNQJ01S0153388.1:0-22769 GCA_010110895.2 Picea sitchensis | reverse complement strand
ACATTAGATTGCTTGCTATATAGTGTTAGAAACACACCTTTGTCAAGACGGATTCTTTTCCTTAAATCCATTATATCCCATTTCTTCTATGTTGTTTGATTAATCCTGATTCAGCTAATGATATTTGTAGCATTATTCAATAGATATGATATATTCACTGCCATGTTATTTTATAATCTGTTTACACTGTACAGCTTTTCAAGACTTGTATGTGCTAGGGATGGCTTCAATGACGCGTCTGTGTTTCTGTTTTCCCAGTTAAGTGCCAAAAATATTAACAATGTTAAGAAGGCATTTTATGTTTGGCTTATATGGCAGATAAACAGCCATTTAGCACAAGGAGATCGTACATCACTGCGGCAGCTAGTAACAGAGAATATGTACACGGTGAGTTTCCAAATATAGTTGCAGCAAGAAATGCAGGATATGTTTCCTTGCCTCCATCATTTTATTTTGGTATATGTTCTAATGTTTTGTGATGCCAGTTAATTTGTTTCTAAGTAAATGGTTCTTAGCTATTCATCTCTATAAGTTATCTTTGTTTTTCTATAAGATGATATAATATTTTCTTATGTTATCTTATCTAGGGAACAAGGAAACTATCAAGTAGATTGGATTTTTATGAAGTTGTGGATTTCAGAATGTTAATTCTGCAATGATATAAAATTTTATCTCCTTCTGAGTTTGTACATTTCTTTAACTTTGTGTTAGATTTTTAAGAGGGAAATAAAACAAAGGGTGACCACTTGGTCTCGTGTCCATTGGGAAATGATAGAGCCTACTGTTAGAATACGAACATTACGAGCTCGTATGGTAAGTTCTTTGTACTAGCTTGTTTAGCGAGTTTAATCTTGCAAGAAAATGACAGATGACTACATTTGTCAAAAATTAAATAGGTAAGACGTTATCGTTGCATCTGGTTGATCAAATCACTTGCTACTGCAGATAGCTGTGGACAAAAATAATCTTGATAATGCATTTGTACAAATTACCCTTGAGATATTAACTAATCAGGTACGGAAGGTTCAATCTATATTTTATTATTAGGCTAGAAGATTTGCATGCAGAGGGTTGTGCATGTCTCTTTATATATTGATTTTGTCATATAATATGGAATCATGTGTGTTTCACTTTTGAGTTGTTTTTCTTCATTACTAGGGGCTTGTACCAGGTTCTTGAAAAGTTTCATCTGAATATCTCTCAAATTGAAAATATTTGGTGGTGAAGTAGATCAATAAAATCCGTAATGCATTACACCTGCTTGTGTGTTCCTTGATGGGGAAGTTGACATTTGGCCAGATAAGTTTTAGAAATAAACATAGAATCAGAACTAGAAAGAGGACATCCTTACTTTATTGTATTGGATTTTATGATCTGAATAATAAATAATTAATTCTGCACAGCTTACATTATGAACACACATATGCTCTCACAAGCAAATATTCATTAAACTTAGATGTCCATGGTTGATGATATGCAATGGGAAATAACCTATGTTGCATTGGTTTTCGGGACGGGGGAATGGCTAGAGTGCACCGCCAAATTTTTCAGGGGATGGCAGGTTGGGGACGACTATAATATATATTAGAATTCACCATAAACATTTGTAGTTTCTTCAATCTTGTAAGCATAAAAATCTATACTATATAGTATTATGCACAACCTTTACACTTGCTAATTCTGGAAAAGCTCAAGCAATTTAAAAAGGGGCCGAGTGACATTCCATTATTGGCTGCTAGACATGAGCAACATGCAATTTAGCTTTAAGAAACTTAAGTGAGAACTGTCTCTATAGCATCTTTTTTTCCTTATATTTCTTGTTAATGATGATTATGTTAAAACATAAAAGGAATTCCCTTTAGTTAACCCCTGGATTTTCTCACTTGCAAATCCCGAGGGTTAGGGGCCAGCGTATTCTATTTGGCTGGCATTTAGATTTTTGTTTAGAGACAGTTTATGTGAGCTAGAGTTGGTTTCCATTGAGTTCAGGTACATGATTGGGTCAGTGATGTTTTCCTGCTTCAAAGATAGAGTATGCACAATTTTTCATGAGATTTGGTGGAGATGGCTATTTTTAACACTTCTACTTTTGAGGAGACATAGTTCAGAGGTCCACATGGCATTTTTTATGGTATATTTCGAGTCCTTGTGAGCCTAGGATTCTAAAGAGCTTCTTCCGGATTTCATGCACGATACTTCATACAACAACTCCCGTTCAAGGGCTTGCATGTCGAAATATAACACATATTCGGATTCCTTTCAGAAATCAGAGTCCTACGAGCATAATTTCATTGACATGCAAACATTTTCTATTTTTAGTAGTAGGCCACATAGCAACCTTGCAGAATGACATTTGGTAGTCCTAGGATACATGTGACACTCCTTGGAGGTGACATGTGGTACTCTTAGATTGTGACACATGGCAGCCTCTAATAGTGACAAATGGTAAAATTAGGGCGCATGCTTGGGGTTGGGATGATGTGGTAGGTATTGGAGTTAACTGATGGCATGTCTAAGTCAACAGGGTGCATGCATGAGTTAGGAGGTGAAGTGGCACATGGTGATTATTAGGACGTGGATTGGTTGATCAACTAAAGTGCCTACCTTTTCTCTTTCCTACTCCACTCTCTCTCTCTCTCACTTAGTCATGAGTTGAACTCTAACTCTCTTTAGTTAACTGGGGAACCTCCTTTCCTCTCACACTCCAACTCTCTTAACTCCCTCTCTCCTCACTTAACTCGCTCTCTCTTCCACTTCAGTCCCTCTTTCCCTCACTTCACTCCACTTCTCCCTATAGTTATCAAGCACATGTCCCTTCATTTACTCCACTTTACTTGAGGCGCCTCTCTATCTCTCTAGTTCATGGCTACTTCAACTAAACAAACTCCTAATTGGAATAGTGCACCCTCACTCTCCTCCTTCAGTCCTCATCCACTTGGACATGCACACATGGACTCTTCACCTGTTGGCAACTCAAACACCTTTCAGTTAGACACTCAAACACCTTTCAGTTAGACACAATGTGCTTTGAAACTTCTCTTTACTCTTCTCTGGATCAACTGAGAGCATAGTCACTTGACTAGGGCACATCATCACTCCTCTCAAGATGGCACTAGCGCATGAGGACACCTCTCTCTTCAGTTGAGGCGCATGACTCCTCTCTCCCTTTCACTCACTCATGCACATGGTTTGAGGATAGCTTCTTGGGATATGCACCCTCTTTGTCCATATAAGCAGGGCTTCTTCATTGGCATATGGCTGGATCTTCTTCTTTGACAACATACTCCATCTGATTTTTTCTCTCTTTCTCTCTATTCTAGCTTCTCTTCTTAGGGGTAGGGAACATCACAGAACTAGTTTTTTGTATTTGTCTCAATGGCGCATTCAACCTTTTAGTGAACACAAAAATAAATCCATGTTATGTGTTATCGCACAAGTTGTAGGTTGGGCAAAACCCGACCCAACCATCAAAATGGTGACAACTTAGAGAGCACCTACCCCCTGTCACCTTAGGCAGGTGCTCCCGTCAGTTTAGAGGTGAGATATTCACCTCAAGGGGGGAATCCATGTGACCCTAGGGGGGAATGAGATGAAAAATGGGATGTATGAACGGATGCCCTTAAATATCAAGTTTCTAGATGGAAAGGGGAACTTGGTCATGAGTCTTGAGGGTTGTTTGAGGTTGCCAAAGCCTTGAGTGACTTTACAAGAGATAGTACCTGTCCAAGACACAAATAAAACCAAGTATACCATGCAATATATCAATTGGACAAGCAAGTTAAGCTTGCTGTCCCTAATAGCAGCAATAAACAGAGATATATATCAGGAATAAACTATTAAATGAGGCTGCTATATAAGATGCCAAATGTCAAGATAAATGTGAGAGATAAACTTGTGGTTTTAGCATGATAGTATGACTGTAAAATAGCAAATCTGCAACAAAGGCTAACAGCCTTAATGGCTGTAGCAAAACAAGCTAAATATCAGCAAAATTAACCAATGAAAGTTACTCCTAATTACCCTAAAATGTGCGCTAGGGTTAGTAGTTTGTTAGGGAGAAGTTATAGCTAGTTCCTAGGGTTAGTTTGGAGGTTTCCTAGGGTTAGAAGGTTAGCTTTTCTGCAGCCCTAGTGGCTGTAGGTTAGTTTTGTAACAACAAGAAGTTTTAGTGAGAGAAAGGGGATGCCTCAATGAGGCAAGATAGCGTAAGGCTCAAAGAATAGTATCCAAGTGATAGAACTTCAAGACCTTGACTTTTCACATCTATCAATGCAATATTTTGTTTCTCCAATGCAACAACTAGAGCCTTTGATTAATGGGTTAATGGGATCACAAAATAAAGAGCTAGAGATACTACCTCCTTGGGGGTATAAATCCTCTTATTCTCCAAAGAAAGTATCCTAGCTAGGGTTTAGGCTAAGGGGTGTATGTCCTTATACTTCCTTAGCAAACCCTTGCAAATAATATTTCTATGATAGATTATGGTTGAGCTAGGTAGGGTTGTATGCCTTTATACTCCCTACTTAACTTATCAAAACGAACTTTGAACAAAGAGAAACAACAAGTGTAGCCTTTACAAATTCAAAGTTGCAATAAGATAAACTCTTAACATGCCAAGATAAACCATAAAGGAGATAGAAATGACCTCCATAAGCTAGTGCATCATCATCATGTAGACAATAACCAAAAAGAACACCATACCATAGCACAAGAGAGAAAAAAGCTTGAAGGTAGCGAAAATTTCAGTCCTAAACCTCTCACAATGGAGAGATATGTTATGAAATGATTTGAGTTTGATCTATATTTATACAAAAGAGTCCGGACATAGTTTTTCCACATAAACTAGGGTAAACCACAAGATAAAGGGATTACGTTGACATACTCTCAACATGGGTGGTCAACTCCATATTCTCATGAAGAGATGCATCATGGGATGCTCATTTGTCGAAGAAAATTTGGTTCTACAGGCATGTTTGGCTAACACTTCTTTTTTGTAATAGAATTTCACTTTTACTAGTGGAGTTAATAATGTAATTGAGTGCAGCAGGTCATGTCTAGGTGTTACCACAGGATGATTCACTAGGAGTTCCTTTCCACGGAGGGGTTTTATCTCGAGGAGGTTATCAATTGGGCTTTTTGTAATGTTCCTGCTGAGCCAATGAGGAGACCCGGGGGCGAGGGAGTCTTGAGGGGGACGCACAAGGGGGCGTGAAGTACCCCAAATTTTAGGGGCCCCGGGAAATGGGGAATGAGGAGGTCACATATATAATATAAAAAATTTTAAAAATAAAATTTTAAAAATAAAATAATAATGATAAATCTCAACAATAACATAAATTGAAGTAGATTGAAAGGGACTAAATAGTAAAAAATCAATACTAACAACTAAATACTAACAATAACATAAATCTCAACAACTAAATACTACTAAATTAGTAAATTGAAAATTCAAATTTGTAAATGATATAAAGTTATAAAACTATTAAACATGATTCAAAATTCAAATTCAGTAATGAATTACATTGATTCATAAATCATAAATGGAAGTTGAAGCATAAATAGTAAAATAATAAATATTGATACATTGATTTAAAATTAAATTTATCATTCATCATTCTAGAATCTAATTAATTTGCAAGATACTAAATAGTAGATGCTAAAGTCTAAAATAATTAAATTGGTATTAGTCAGGTCTCAAACTCAAAATTTAAAATGGTAAAGAGTCACAAGTCAAGGTTTGACGTCATCAGTGTCTAGAGTTAAGACTCAAACGTAAAAACTGATAAAACAATGAACTTTGAAAATAAATTTCAAAATGACCATCATGGAGTCAATCTCATTGACCGGTCCTCTACATCCATCTATTGTATGAAGTCATCAGGACCATCAAGGGAATGTCATCATCTGTCTATGGGTCAGAGTCACTCTCATGGTAACAATGACACACCAATCAAACCATGTTGCGACTCATCTGGTGCATCCCCCTCATCTATCTGTGCACTATCCCCTGGATCCACATCCCATCGTGTAGCCGGTCCCTTCCGATACTCAGATGTCTTCCTATGTGCAGGCGTGGGGCGAAATGTGGCTGCAATCACCTACGCTCTCTTAGAGGAAAGTCTATCCCTCTTGATAGAATGGATGAAGCTATATGTGGACCTATATAAGCGATGGTGGAACATTGTTTGCAGCGGAGAGGAATTGGTCCACATCGCTTATATTGGGATACACATGTGAGTATCATCCTTCATCCCTTGCCTCTCGTCTTGACTTTGCATATACCTCGATCCTCTAGGGACAAATCAACACCTCCCAATTTTGACGAAACCACCTAATTGAAGCCTTAAAATATGGTACACAAAGCTTAACATGCCTAATCAATGATTACGGTTTGAGTGAGAGGGTACATTTTTGCTAAGACCATGACAAAGGAGTTTAACAATCAACACCACCACCATTGGGGTATATAGAGGGCTTGGTGGTCTTGATTAAATGCCAGTTCCATACCCTCATACTTGATAGAATCCGGTGGAAACATTGTAATCTTGCCAATCTTGAAATCTTGAAAACCGTTAAGTCTGTGAATTTTGAATGGGACCTAAAATTCTACTTTTTCTCCATATGAATTCCAATGGGGTTGGAACCACTCTGAAACATCTGAGAACAATTAATGGTAATGTTAAAATTTAAGTAAAGGATAAAAATGAAAGATAAAGGAAATGCCACTTTTACTTTAAGATTTAACATTACCATTAGGGGCATGGGAGCATATATATATATGTTTTAATTTTAATTTTTTCCCAAGTCTTCTTTGTGGCAAAACAAGAGTTGGGGGGCTTCCAGGAGTCCCCCTTTCAGGGGGACGATGAGGCGTCCCCCCACTTTGAAGTCTCCTCCCCATAGCAGGGGAGTCAGCGTCCCCAGAGTCCCAGCGTCCCCAAAGGGGGCGTGGGAAGCAGTCTAAAGAGTCCCAAGTCCAGGGGCGTGGGGAGCATCCCTAAGTCCCCACCACAGGGGCCAGCGTCCCAAATGGAGTGCCCAACTTTTAGCCTTATTGATTTCCTTGAGTTTTTCCCTGCCACTTGCAATAATTCCTCAGAATTGGTGAATGGCGCTCTAGTGAGCTTATCTTTTGGTAACTATTGGCAGAGGAATCATTGTAAATGACCATACGAACATCTTAGAAAGTTTTGCGGAATTCCATTGAATCTAGATTAGTTTTTTTAATTAATTGATTTTTTTTAATTAAATTTCCCCTAAGTTTGGAGGTTTAATTATTTAATTAATTAATTTTTTGAGTAAAAATTGTGAAAGCTAGGTCCTTGTATTTTTTATTGGGGTATTTGTGTTCCAAAATGGAATAGCACCCCTACACTTATGGACCAAGTTTCCATTTCCCGGTGGGACAACTTTGTAAGGTTTTAGTCCACTTAGAGTCAGTTAGGCCAAAAACAACAATTTTAATTACTAAGTCCAAACATGGGAAAATGTAATTTTTTAAAAATGAGTTAAAAGGATGATGTAAAAAGAGATGGATAAAGTGAGAGATATTTTCCTAACCCTTCTAACCTTTTCCAACCCTCAAATCACCCCCCCACCTAGCCATAAAGAAAAACGTCACTTTTCCTAGGTGGTGTGCCTTCTTTCTAGAAAGTCTCAAGAAGGCATAAAAAAATGATAAAAAGTCAATGAGACTTATGCTATCCCTTGGCACTCTTTTCTTAGCCTCCCACTACCCTTTTTTCTTCATCGATGCCTCTCCACTCTCCTTTACCTCTTTTATTGCTCTCCTTTCCTTTCCTCTCCCCGTAGTAGTGCGCCCTCAAGGGAGGTTACCTTGTGGATCTCCCTGGGAAAATTCATTTTTTTGATGGTTGGGCTCCCTTTTCTCCCTTAGTACATCCATAAACCTCACCACTCTTTGTGTGATCCTTGTTATATACCAGTTTGTAGGAAAAGGTCCAAGAGCTTGATGGGGCTTAAACCAGTGTAGGGAGCTTCCCCACTTATGTCCCCTCGATGGGGGCTCTTTCTATTTAGAGACTAGTCAAGGAGGCGTCCCTAAGGCAATCTGGAGTTAAAGGAAGGAGGCTAATAAAGGAAAATGGACCAAATCAATTAAGTTCCCTTTCTGATTCTTTTGCCAAAGAAGACAATCAAGTAGAAGTATCTGAAGATGCACGTTGTGAGACAAAACAAAGAAAGACTAGGATGTGCTTGCGATTGGGTTGGTACTTCATGAAATCAATGACTATCTTTATCAATGCATATATGACCAATTAATCAATCTTGTTGATGAAGTCAATGATGGCTAGAAAAAGGAAACAAATGGTTTATATCACTTCATCAACAAATGCATAAGATAGATGCATTCAATGTTCAATATTAAATCCTTGTATCATTCAATAATGCATTAGATTATTATGTCCAAAATCGACTCTCATATATCAAGTTGCTGCGCCATATGTATTGTTGCTACAATGAAGGAATGGCGTCAAACTTTATGAATGAGTCAAATTAGATGGAAAGAGCACAACGTTTTACCAAACAACTTCACAAATGTAACCAATAGCTCAAAATAATCTAAAGGAAAGTGATAAAGTCAAAGCGTTAAGGTCTAAGCAATAGATTAAACAAGTATGGCCGTCCTTTGCTATATAATTTTATTTGTCTGTAGTTAGCTAGCCAAAGGTGGTTTTGACAAATTCCAACCCGTGAGGACAATTCAACTCCACCGGTATGACAGGAGACTAGGCCCGCACCTTTCTATCAATCAGTTAAAGTCGACAAGGCGTCACCTTCTTAGGGGTTAGTTCAAGAATAGCTAGAGTTTGGATGCTAGGTTAGTTAGGGTTTGCAATTTAAAGTAGTTTGAGAAAGTTTGAGGCATAACAAGCTGCAGAAGCTATTCCCTAGACTAGTGCCTTGGGTTAATGGAGTCCAACTTGAAGTGAAACTAATGGTTTAGGGAGGACTCAAACTCAAAGACAAGAAGAGTTAGGTTTGATGGTGTTGCTATGGCAGAGGCCACCAACCCTAAACCCTAAAGAAAAATTTACCTAGGTGTAGCTAAAGCTGAGCCTAGAACTTTTGCTCCCCTCTCCTTGAGACTCCCTTGGCAAAGCGGCTAGCTTAGAAAAACATAAACCATGGTAGATGTTGCTATAGCAAGGAGCTTTCAAAACCCTAGAAGTAAACCCTAGGTGTAAACTTAATTAGACCTAGAATCACTTCTTTCTTCAATTTATGCTCAAAACTAGCTCAAGACAAAGAAGGCTAGATTAGCCAGCTATGGCTAGGCTAAAACCTTCTCTAATCAAGAGTAGCTATAAGCTCATGCTATGGGGACATAAAATACGACCACTTATTATTTGGCTCTCCCTAGGGTTTGAAAGTTAAACAAATAACAACAAGATAACAATAAATGCAAATGTTAACAACTTAGGACACTCAAAGAGTTTTATTGAAAAAACACTTACAAGATCATGAAGAAACATTAACCATTCCCTAGTTGTAAACCTTCCAATAGCATGAAGCACCACTTAGCCAAAAAATAACCCCTCCAAGAAGTTGCGCCACACACCAAGAGACAATAAACCAAGAACAAGAGCTAAGAGTGCATCTCTCAAAGGCGAGTTATGTTAGCAAAGGGGAAAAACATCCCTCTATTTATACAATACTTTGACCTTCAATTTTACAAAATAGGTCAATAAAATGGCCGATAAGACTAACGGTTCATTATTCAACTATTTGTCACCTTTACATGCTAAAATGCCAAAATGGCAGAAAATCAAGGCGTCAAGCCTTGGGAGGCAGCCTTGGGGCATAATAACACCTAATGAGCAAAAGCGTTGCCCTCACGGGGCTCCGACAACATGTCTGCGATGCCAAAACAAGCCAACATGGCTGCCACGTGTCTAGAAGTGGTCCATCCTGCCACGGTGGCATCTGATCCAACCAAGTCGTCCCAATACGTGAGTACGTCCCCATGAATATTACATGATCTGTACCAAGCGCGTCGATGGTCGCTTCTTCTACGTACCAAGGTACCGTCCTTAACTCTATCACGCCTCTACGCCATTAGCGTCCATCGATGGGCTCTTGGAAGCCCCATGGAGGTCAGAACTAATCATCTCCCCATGTGCCTTGAATCCTCACGGTACTGTCCGTAGGCATGGTCACGCATCAAGACTTCAGCCCTCGGGGCTCATGGTCCCTAAATAATCATGGCAATGTAAATCGCGTTTCATCATTAAATTTATCAAATATATGCATAACATCCCTAACAAATCTTCTAAGAGCTCAAAGAGACCCTACACAAACCCACTATACAAAAGCCGAAGCAACCAAAGGGCAACCCATTGGGCTAATTTTACAAAGAGAAGTGGAAAGTTTCCTCCAAGGGTTATTTAAACCATGTATAGTGGCATTGTGATGTGGTTTTAAAGATGTCTAGTCACATGGTCGGACCTAGAACTTGTGTAGATACTGTGGGTGCCTTTAGGAAGCATTTTACGTACCCAGATCATGGATACGCACCAATATGACCTTATCTTTCTTTATTTTACATTTTACTACAAGCCTTGTGAAGGACTGCCTTGGCTGGGTGGCCAAAGCTGACAGCGCTACCCACTAGTATCTTAGCAGAAATGAGAGGAGGCTCATTGATGAGACCCCCCTTCCTTTGGCCATACGACCAAAGGTCACTGCCACGGTTTGGTGACGATGACCCGGATGGTGGCAGTAATCATACCGCTAAATACCTATGAACATAATGGGCGGTAAGTGATGGGACCTCCCATCCCTCTTGGTTAAGTCTTGCACTTAATTATTTATCATTTTTCTTAGGGGTCCCTCGGTTTCTTATGAGAGGCTTTATTGCCTTCGGGGATCCACACTAGGCGAAACATCTCTAGGTTTTTAATTTTTCCTATGAAACTTATCTTTTACCCGGTTGCTTTTACCTCCACGGGCCTTTAGCCTTCTTTACGGACAAGATGTACCACGGCGGTCATCCTAATGCCTGAACTAAGGGAATGGGATGGATGGGCGGGTTTTAAGATGAAAAGGTGAGAATATATGAGGGCGGACGATGGTTCTTCAAACCCTTTGGTGGCTAACCAAAACCCATGAATATCAACTTGCTAAGCTACACCGTCAATTACCCCAACAATGGTCCAGAGGACTAGTGTAAAGATCCAAGCAGTTATCGAAATGAAAGAGATCTAATGCATACATAAAGAGGTTATAATGATCAAGCGTGACACATACCATGATACCTGCGATTAATTACCTCATGGAGCAAAGAGCCTTTTTTGATGCAAGCCAGTACGTGGTGATGGAGGTGATGCGCTAGCGGGGACAAAGTCTCGGTGAGAAGAAGAAAGATGGGCCCCTCGGGGCCATGCTCAGAATCAATCTGCTCTCGTACTCCCATGTCTGGGATAATGTGGGCCCTCGAGACATGATCTCCTAGTTATCCCTGAATATCGGGGATAACATCCCAACATTCCCACACCAATCTACAGACTAGATCTATGATCTAAACCCTAGATGGTGTTATGGCGTTCAGGATCATCTCATTCTTGGTGGTGGACACTTGGCATTGATCAAAGAGAGGTAGGTTTGCCTCTCAAGTATAAATGGAATTCCTTTCTCACTCCAACTCACCATATCTTGAGCTATTGTTGTACTTTGCTTGATTTCTCTCTCTCCATCATTTTCCATTCTTTGGCTCTTGGGGTTTTGGAGCAAATATTTCTCCAAGATCATTTCTTGAGTAATGAAGCTTTGGAGGACAATTGGAAGAGGATTATGTACATGGTTGTTCTTGGCACACATATGAGGTAAATTTGTTTGGATTTGGTTGGTGATTGCACACACATTGGATCTTAGGTAAAATGTTACTTGAGTAGATTTATCAATGCATATGCTTGTAGATCTATATATCTTGCTTTGCTAGATAGGATTAAAATGTCATCTTATTAGTATATACAACATATTATCTCTTGTATGCACATCATCTCTCAAGTCTTGCAGGTTTAGCTTCAAAGGGTTTCATTGGGAATGCCTAAGGAAGATTCTTCCTTGAAACACATACAAACTCCATGCTTTCCCACCCTTTACTCTTCTTATTATTGCTGTTCACATTCATATATATTTTAGCTAGCTTAACATCTTAAAGTGGTCATCTAAATCTACTTTCTTCATAGAATTTTCTATGTGAAAAGATTTCTACCAAAAATAGAAAATTTTCTTCACTTTGCTTGTTGTGTATAGCATTTCCCGATAAAGGATACTTTCTTTAGTTTTGTAGGTTCGAATCTGGTTGAGGAGGTTTTGGCTACCCAAAGGCATCCACACAACATTCAAAGACCCCCAAAGGGATTGGTAGCTATTTCTCAACCTTCTTTCTCTTTCTATAGCTTCTTGTGCTTATTCTCCCTTCAGCTTCTTCTTGATTTTAGTAGCTTATAGCTTGGGAAAATGATTGATACGACCTACCTCCCAAATGTGAGCTTAGGATCTAGATCAACTTAGAGTTTTTCACTCTCCTAAGCTGGGACGTGGGGTTAGTGAGCTTCTTTCTTCTTTTATCTCTTGCCCTCTCTTTCTTCTTTCTCTTGCTTGCCTCTCTCTCTTTCTTCTTCTCTTTCTTCTTTCATTTTCTCTTTCAAACATTCTCTAAGTCTAATAATTGCTTACCTATTGGGAGAGGAATACCCCAAAGGTTGGGTTAGGGTTTAATTTGTGTTATTGATCTAAGTGCTTAATGTTTTGATATATTCTAGATCTAGATCTCACACATGGTTAATCCTGGCAAGCCTATTGGGCATTATCAACATAGCTAGATCTATTTGCATGCTTATGCTCCCTAAAGTTTAATCTTTACTTTACGTGCTTAAATCTAACCCTAAATGTTTAAATGCTTCAATAGGTAAATGGTGAATTGTTTTCTTTCATGCATTTAATTTTAAAGACCATTTTGCCACTTGAAGTAATTCTTATGGTTGAGTTGATAGTATAGACCTTACTTAAATCTGCTTTCTCACACTTAAATCTTGTTTCTCAATGCTCTTTATCATCTTAAGATAAGTGTGTTTCTCTTTTTATCTTGTTGGCAAGTTTTTCTTGCCCCTTGTGGTTTTACTTTTTTACTTTGCAAGCTACGTATTGTTGCACTAAGTAATTTGCTCTCACATAACTTATATGTGTTAATGCCTTTCATTTCATAAGCCTAAGCAACAAATTTACGCTGAAGTAAGTTTCGGCCATGGCACTAATTCACATTTTAAAGGTGTCATAAAATCTTTAAAACACTCTAAAATACACCTAAAAGTCTATCTAATTCATATATTAACTTAATAGACTTAATGGGGTACCTTAGACCACCATCTAAAACAAGACTTGAAGAATGCAATGGAGGGTGTAGGCAAGGGACTGCCTCACGGAGCACAGGATGTGTCCTCTCCGAAAAGTACTCTTACTTTAGGGCTGACTAGTTCTGCTAGGGTTAGCCTAGTTGCTATACTATCTTGAGCATCCAACAACCATTTGGCAATGGGAGAGCTTTGGTGAATCAATAAATAAAGGTAACTAAAACTTTGATAATCTTAAGAACCTTTAATAATCCAACCTTGGGCTTAATCATCTAAATACTGTGGGTTTAATAACTAAGAGTGTGGTAATCTTCCTCATCCTTATAACACTTGTGCTTAAAATCTCTAAATCTTCCCTGTTGATGTGTTGATGATAATGATATGTTGATGATAATCTCATAAATGTGATGATGGCTTTGATCTCCTTATATCCTAGACACAAACTTAAAAGTGGTTAGCTTGTTGCATTGTTGTATCTCTAACATTCTTATTTGTAATTACTTGTAGCTAATCTTGTTGTAAAAAAATTATTCCTTTGTAAGTAACTTGTAATTTTTTGTAATGCCTTGCTTTAGTTGACCCTTGCCCAATCTTAAGCACTAGTCTTAGTTGCCCTAGGAAAGGGTTTGCTTAACATACTAAACCTAAACATCTTCATTTGTTGCCTTAGCATCTTAGGTTAGAATCCTCCCAAACCTTAACAAACTAAAATCCACTCCTAGAACATAACTTTAAAACTTAACTAGAAAATAGGGACTACCCTTGGCTTCTAGGAATGAGCCACAGGCCGGAGGTTTGGTCAAAGTGATGGTGTGAACCACAAGGCATTGTGCCTCAAGGACACACTAAGTGAGAATTGGACTGCCAACTCGCGTTTACAAGTAATGTAGGACGATCAGAGGTCAACAACCCTAATCTTGCCCTGAAATAATATTAAACAATTGATCTTAAAATTTACTTTTACCTGAGAAGAAACCCTAAAGTAGGATGACGTCTCCCCTTTAAGGGACGTTTTCACACTTTCCAAGTCGTTGGAGAAGAAGAAAGTGGTCGTTGGGGCTCCTTGAGCCACCTCCTCTTCGCGTGCCAAACCTTCTCCATAAGCACTATCCAGGTCCAAGATATGCCAAGTGTCGATGTGCGGCTCCATCCTCCCTCAAACCTAACCCTTCCTTTGACATCCAACCCTCCTGGAGGTGGCGTTTGTCTCCTAGGGAAGTCGTTTAGATGGTAAGGAGCTAGGTTAGGCCGTCATGATTCCTTCCCTAGAGCGCATCAAAGGCACGTCTCACGTCATCTGGCATCGCAGACCCCTGGGCATCCGGCTGTGGGCTTCTTTCCCCATGGAAGCCAAGCTGGGCTTGTTCTCCCAAAGTAGCCGCAAGTAGCGATCTGCAAAACAAAGGTGCAGCCTCAAAGATCTCAAGTCAAAGATACCATGACAAAGTGTAAACCACATCTAATAAGCATGTCACCTAAGCATGTGCATCAACAACCACCTCATCAAAACAAACAAGCGCTCAAAGACCCTATACAATTGATAAAGAAGTTTAAATTATGGGAGGGTGTCATAGAAGTCCTATTAGGCGGATAAAGCCCTTAAGTGGGGATATGCTTGGGATGGCCTTTCAAGGTTATGTGGTGGATGATGAGGTGGAAGGGTTCTAGACTTCATAGGTCATTTCATTTCATGACATTCAAGGGATCGCATTATCTCATTTATGGGTGCCTTTGTAGAGGTGTGTGGCACCTTATGGATTTTACCGTGAACTTTTTCAAGCCCATCTTCTCGCCATTTCTTTATTTCTTTCATGTTTTAGAGGACAAGTTGAAGGAATGTGTCTTAGCTTGGGTATCACAGATAAGAGAGACAATGTCGTTCTGGAAATACCTTGCTTGCTTAAAATGAGAAGGTTGTCTAGTGATGAGACCCACTTTCCTCACCAGTTTAAACAGCTGAGGAGCCACTACCACTGGTGACCAGATGGTGGTAATGTCGTACCGCTAAATACTCATGATCATGATGAGCCGACTCGTGATGAGAGCTCCCATCCTCAACCCAATCCCATAAGCATTCACTATCATTTTTTTGTAGGTCCCCTTTTCTTAAAGAGAAGCGTTTCATTTCTTTCGCGGGATCCACGGAAAAGCATCTAGAAGGTCAATATTTAGGATTTTATCTTTTAGCCAACAAAAATCCCTCTAGGCCGACCCCTTCTTCCCATGAAAATAGAATTACATACCTTTCTTGGGTCACTAAAGTCAAAGGCCTAGAAGAGAGACATTATGATGGGAGTGTAATGGCGAGGAAAGTGGAAGGTATGGTTGAGCCAGTGCGATAATCCCTCAAGAGACTCCAGTTGCAAATCTTCCCCAAGGTTGGCCCCTTACTGAAATATATGACACTCACCTAGGTGAAACAAGGTCAAAGCATAATGTTCGAGCATGCGTTCTATAATCAAATGTAGCTCAAATGCCAACATGTTTAAATGCCTTAAATATTGGGGTGATTACATGTCACAATACCTGACTTGTAGTGTACGCCGGAGCAAGCAAGACCCATCTATCTTCTAGAAGCTAGCCGATGTGGTGGATCTGTGCGACCAATGGATCAAAATGTGGTGATAGGCGGGCTTAGGTATGTAAGTGGATACTGTTGGTGCAATCGGTCTCGACCTCCATGTCGCAGCACGAGGCCTCGAAGAGACCTGAAGTCTCTAGTTATCCCACAAAATGGGGATAACATTGTATGCTCATATCAAGCCGATGGCTTGTCGGTGCTCGTGATTGTTGTTTACACATGATTTAAGTTATTAGTGCATTATTTTGGGTATTTCAATACTAAATAGGTGTCTCTTCTCTGGCCATAACTTTCATCTCTTTTAAGCTTTAGCTAATGTTACAAGGATTCCACCACAAACATTTTAAAATAAACTTTTGAAAATGTTTTGGCTATTTAATCGCAACCAAAATCTATATTTCTTTGCTTTTCTTTTCGTGGTTTTATTGTGCAGATTTACAAGTTGAAAACAACAGGAGGAAGGCCTAGGGACAACCCCCGAGGTTGGTAAGTACTAGCCCAAATGGAGAGGAATATTAGGTGACACTAGGGGTAGTATCTCCTACAATTACACTATTTTCCGTGCTGATTTTATTGTTTTCTTAGATGAGATTGGAGTGCAAAAAAATGTGCTAACATTTTGCGTGGATTATTAGAATTAGGTAGTCATTCTGGTTCAATCACGACGATTGGAAGCTTTTTTATTTTATTTTTGTTTATTTTAAAACTCACCTGACAATTCCACATGAAGCCAAGTTAGGCTCTATTGGGGAACTTGAGAGAATCATCTAGATTCCATCTGACACAAGGTCTATTTCCGGGACTTGATAAACTTTAACTTCTATTCCTAAATAGATCTGTCACACCACCTGGGACTTGTTACCCCCCTATTCCTAGGGGTAGCTAGAGTAGATAATGTCTTGTGGCCCTTAATGGAGAAAATGATCTTGACCATGATGATGATCAACATGTCCCGCAGGATGGCAACCACGCAACCCCCTCAT
Organism: Picea sitchensis; assembly: GCA_010110895.2. Taxonomy (NCBI): domain Eukaryota; kingdom Viridiplantae; phylum Streptophyta; class Pinopsida; order Pinales; family Pinaceae; genus Picea; species Picea sitchensis. The sequence continues at coordinate 5,826 of SNQJ01S0153388.1, read as the reverse complement.
TCACCTTTAGAACTATAGGTCAACCAAGGATCATCACATTTAACCAACCTAGAGTATGGGAGATGATAAGACATCGTCCTGCATGAGGTATGTGGTCGCACAGCCTGAAAGTGTGGAGTGCGTAATTTGTCGGGCATGTGGATGAATCTTTGGATTCCGAAGTTGGTCTGAATCTAGCTAGTTTTTGAGAAATTGTCTAGGTTGCCTTGTTTCACCTTGGTGGTTAGCTTTTGTGCCCTAGTCCCATGTTGTTGCTTGGGGAAAGGGGTACTTCTTTGGAGGGCTCTCTCTCCATGTAACAGTTTCCATCTTGGATCCTCTCACAGTGTACTAAACTTCAACAATGGGTCATAGATCCATTCTCTCATGAGAGGAGGGGTTGAAGGGCTAGAGGTTGTTTCACAATTGCTATGAAAAGAATAAAGAAAATGATGCTAAAAGAAGAAAGGAATGATATGAAATGGGACCAAAAAAATTTGGTCAAAACTTGAGCTCTACTCTTTTAGTGCTCACCCGGTCAAAAAATCACCGATACTAATGTGGGAAACCTTATAAAGGGACTTACAAATATAATAAACATGAATTAGAAAAGGAAAATAGAGTTGGGAAAAAATAACACTTAATATGGAGTAACTCAAGAGAAAGCACACCTTCCAAAGGCTCATAGAAATGGATTCAATGACACCATTAGCCATGAATTAAGCCCTAAAACCATATCACTATCACACTTACTCATGAAGGGGCACACTCCCTTGTCACTCTTGGGACCTATCCCTCTACACAGGTTATTTTATTTGTTGTCTAAGTGGCACACCTAATAAGGTTGGATGAAGGCCCTCCCATACTTAAACTTGGTAACTCACATGGGATCATGGGCTAGTGTGATGCTTGAACGGGATACTGAGGTGAATTTCCTTAGATGAAGCTTATGTATTAAGTAATGACCTACTTTGCATGTTTTTAAGGACTAATGTTTCTTATGAACTTTTGGCTAACCATGTTGTATACTTTGATTTTGTTTGGGATGGCCCTAACATGGTTCTTTGAGGGGCGTCGCGGGCTTTTGTACCCATGGTGTACCTTTATTCTGCGGAGTAGCTTGCGTGGAATGTCTCATTTTTGAGTTCTCACGGCTTTACCGAGTGGAGATGACTTCGCGGGTTTGTGTCGGTGATCGAGGGGTATTTGATGTTACCGAGTTCGGTTCATAAGAGTTACTCTGATACTTTTCAAAGGTTAGTTATCATCTTTCATCATCGAGATCCTCACATACAGTTAGATTTCGATTCGGATGCATTTCGTCCATTCCTGTAATTTGGGAGTAATATTGAGCGTTATTTAATGGATTTCACTAAAGTTGTCATTTTAATAAATTATATTATCTGAGGGGTACCTTGGTGTAATATTTCGTTGGAACCCGGATGAAGAGATTTAAATGTTGGTTGGGAGGATGAAAAGTGACTTCGATTACTAAAGTGTTTAAAGGAATAAATCACTCTTTGGAGTTAAAAGGGGTGTTATAAAGTGACTTTGGGGAAATATTAAAGATAAATTAAAAAGTCCCTTTTATATTATTTAATAGAGGAAAAAAGGCAAATGGGTTATAAAGGAGAATTAGAAGCTCATTCTCTCATTATGCATGATCATTTATCAAATTTGGATTTGGGAGAGCTCTCGTAGCTTTTGAGGCCTTGGGCCCAGAAACCCTTGAGCAAATTGATTTGGTCTTTGAGTATCCACCCTAGATGATAAAAAAAGAGAGATTACTTAGATCTCTCTCTTGGATTCATTGCAAAAGGAAGATCCATCATTTTGCTAATTTTGTGTGAGCAATTTCTGAGGAGTTTTTTGTGGTATTTGGAGGGCCAAACCCTATATTATCAGATTGTGGGCTTGTGGAATTTAGAGAGGGGCTGTGGGTTTCATTTTCATCTCGTGGAAGTAAAAAGAGAATGACGTATCAACGTTTACAAATTGTCGGGGCCCTAGAGAGGGCTGTGCCTATTTTGCAAGTTCATGGGAGCCTTGCATGAGAGGGCCGTATCATTAGTACAGTTTGTGAGGAGCTTTGATGAGGGGATCGTGCCATTAACTATCGCTGGCTGAGCTGCAAATTCTAGCTGCTATCTTCCATATTGAACCATGTCACTTATCACAGATCAAGGGTCAAAGAAAGGAGCTATCTAGTGCAAGTTGAGCTGCATATATCTCCTTGGGTTTCTCCTTAATGCTGCGGCAAATCATTACTAGCTGTCTGAAGCAAAAGGGGATCAATCTAATGTTTCAAATTGCTGCCCAAGTCTGGTTACTGACAAAGATCTGAAATCAAAACAACACACAAACATATAAGCAGAGGCTTATATCTTAAGTTCCAACTTTCACTTTACATGTTTATAACTTTGGTTAACCATGTTTTATAATTTGATTTGTTGTGAATGGCCCTAAAATCATATCACTATCACTTGCCTCTTGAAGGGTTTTTTGCTTTCCCTTGTCCCTCTTAGGACCTATCCCTTTACCTGGGTTATTTTATTTCTAGTCTAGGTTGCACATCTAATAGGGTTGGATGAAGGCCAACTGTACTAAACTTAGTAGCTCACATGGGATCTTGAGGGAGGGTGTGATGTTTGAAGGGGATACTGAGGTAAATTTCCTTAGATGGCTTATATCTTAAGTTACAACACCACTGCATGTTTTAGATGTTGTGCCTTTATTGCAAGATCTTGGCACATGTGGAATGTCTCCATTTTGAGGATCTCTGGCTCTGCCATGTGGAGATGACTTTCTGGGTTTGTGTTTACCTGAACAGAGGGGCAATTTGATATTACCAGTGAAACTCAGATGGTTTATAGGAGTTATATGATGCTTTCAATGTCATTTATCATCTTTCATCATTGAGATCACTCCTGCATAGTTAGATTTCGATTACGATGCATTTCGACCGTTCTTGTAATTTAGGAGTAATATTGAGCATTATTTAATGGATTCCACTAAGGTTGTCATTTTAATAGAATTATCTAAGAGGGACACCTTGGTGCTGGCAACTTGTTGGAACCGGGATGAAAACTTTAAATGTTGGTTGGGAGGATGAAAAGTGACTTCCGATTAGAAAATGTTTAAAATGGGGTAAATCATTTTTGGAGTTAAAAGGAGTGTTATAAAGTGACTTGAGGGAAATAGTAAAGATAAGTAAAAAGTCACTTTTATATTGGCTAATTGAAGGAAAAAAGTAAATGGAATTATAAAGGAGAATTAAGAGCTCATTCTCTCATTATTCATGATGAATTTATCAAAATTTGGATTTTGAGCTCTTGCCTTTTGAGGCTTTGGACCAGAAACCTTGAGTGAGATTAGTTTTGGTGTTGAAACTATCCACCCTAGTTGATAAAAAAGGAGAAATTACTTAGATCTTTCACTTGGATTCATTGCAAAAGGAAGATCCATCAATTTGCTATGTTGTGTGGGCATTTGCATAGTTTTTTGTTGTATTTGGAGGGCTAGCCGCTAAACCCTCTATTATCAGATTGTGGGCTTGTGGAGTTTAGAGAGGGGCCGTGGGTTTCATTTTCATCTCGTGGAAGTAAAAAGAGAAGGCCATATCAACATTTACAAATTGTGGGGGCCCTAGAGAGGGCTGTGCCTATTTTGCAAGTTCATGGGAGCCTTGCATGAGAGGGCCGTATCATTAGTACAGTTCGTGGGGAGCTTTGATGAGGGGATCGTGCCATTAAATGTTGCTGGCCGAGCTGCAAATTCTAGATGCTGTCTTCCATATTGAACCATCTCACTTATCACAGATCAAGGGTCAAAGAAAGGAACTGTCCAGTGCAAGTTGAACTGCATATATTTCCTTGGTTTTCTGCTTGATGCTGTGGCAAATCATTACCAGCTGTGTGAAGCAAAAGGGGATCGATCTAATGCTTCAAAATGCTGCCCAAGTCTGGTTACTGACAGAGATCTGAAATCAAAACAACAGACAAACATATCAGCAGACAGAAGAAGAGATCTTATAGCTGTAAGTGTTGTCCTTAAGGTGGGTCATTCCAGTGCTTTGCACGCTGCCCAGATGTGGCTGTTTACAGGGTTTTAAAGGCTACACAAGCATGGTGATTAACAGCAGCAAACACAAACATCTCAGCTGAGTTGTGGAGTCTGGGAAAGGGGAAGCTTCAGCTCATATATCGCTGTCCAAGAATTATCTATTACAGGTCAGAAATAAATAGAGTTATCAGCTGATATATGTTGAGTTTCTCCTGCTGTTTTAGGGTGGAATAATTTGTTGTATTTGCAATAAAGCATTGCTGTTATCTTTTTGATATTCATGCAATAACAATTCCATTTTGTGCCAATATGTGCCAAACTCCTTGAATGTGATTGATGTCTTATTATATCTTGTACAATAAACTCCATTTGGGTGCCAAGTTATTATGGGTTTGTTGCAAACTGTTTGACAAAAGGGATCTGAAAACAAATAACACAAAACATAGCAGTAGTGAAACTGTTTGACAAAACTCTTGAACCAACAAAATATTAGTAGTCAGCACATAAACCTAACAGCAGTACAAGAAGGGACAAAACAGTGGTATCATAGCATGTTGTGAAAGTGTTTGACGAAATTTCTGAACCAACTAAGCACTAAAAACACAACAGCAGTCACACTAAAATCCTATCAGCAATAATAGGGGATATTACAAAGTGTGATGGAGAGCAGTGGGTCGTCCAGTGACTCACCACCCTCAAACAATGGCTTTCACATTCTCAAAACCACGGATGATGGATAAATGGGCATGGTTTGAGAAGTTCTAGTCATTATGTGAAAGCACACAGATGGGCGAGGTGACAAAACTCTTGAACCAACAAAATATTAGTAGTCAGCACATAAACCTAACAGCAGTACAAGAAGGGACAAGACGGTAGTATCAAAGCAAAGTTGTGAACTGTTTGACGAAATTTCTGAACCAACTAAGCACTAAAAACACAACAGCAGTCACACTAAAATCCTATCAGCAATAATAGGGGATATTACAAAGTGTGATGGAGAGCAGTGGGTCATCCAGTGACTCACCACCCTCAGACAATGGCTCGCACATTCTCAAAACCCTGGACGATGGATAAATGGGCATGGTTTGAGTAGATCTAGTCATTGTGGCACACAGATGGGCAGGAAGCCCCACAGGATAGGTAGAGTGCCCCAAGACTTATTTTGCACCAGGATCGAGGACGTTGCAGTAGCAGACAGTCAAAGCCAATGCAAAGATGACATGCAGCTCCCTAGAGCCTGTTATCCCCCACTTTTAGGGATAACTAAGAGATCATGTCTCGAGGCCCACATGTACTACACATGGAGTACCGAGAGCCTGATCGACTTGAGCATGGCCCTGGAGGGCCCATATTTACTCCCTTTGAACGCCTCCACTTTGTCAGCAGCAACAACAACTTTCGTCACCTTCGGCTTGGTCCTGCATCAGAGATGGTTCTTGCTCCATGAGGTAATGAGTCCGGGTATCATGGTATGTGTCACTCTGATCCTCAAAACCTTTGAATATGTGCATTTGATTCGTTTGTTTCTAACAGGTGCTTGGATCTTATGCTTGTCCACTTGACCATGTCTGGGGGGAATGACAGGATGCCCTAGCAAGCTTGTGTCCATAGGTTTTGAGTTGCCACTAGGGGATTTATGAAAAGCCATCGTCTGTCCCCATCATACATACCACTTTCCATCTTATTTCCCGCTCACCCATCCCCTTGCACTGGTCTGGGCATAGGGTTAGCCACTCATTTAGGGGTTGTGCTTTACCTTGTGGGAAAAATGGGCTAAACGCCTAG
>SNQJ01S0153387.1:4077-26846 GCA_010110895.2 Picea sitchensis | reverse complement strand
CCATGGATACCCAAGTAGGGTATGATTCATGAAGGAGAACATGAATGATGGAGGTGTGGACCTATGGCAGTAATGATTGATTGTATGATGCAAGATCATCTGAACCAAATGATCTCTTTAACTCAAAAGGGTCGAAAACCCTTACTAAGGGAGTTGGTTCCCTAATTGTTCATTTTTTTTATGTAATAAATCTCTTGAATACCTCTAGAAGGCATCGATACGCTTAATGGTTAGGAATTTTGGTTTGTTTTCATTTAAATACGATAAGAGAAATTGTAGAAATCCCTTCGATCAGCTACAGATCGAGATTGTGAAGATCACAGAAGAAAACCTTGATCGAATCAGGTTAATCAAGAACCTGACAAAGGAGATGAATGCGAGAATTTCATTGGAGGGAAAACCGATATCATCCGTCATATCGAATTAAATATACACTAAAGTTAATGGATCAAACACCAACCCTTCGATTAGATCGACGGTCGAGAATCATTGCGGAGCGCAATGGAAAAATTGATGGGCGTGCTAGTTCAAGGTCCACAATCAACCAACACCGTTGATCTCGTCAAGGTGGATGATCAACGACCACGATTAAAAAAGAGTCGGGCGAGAACTTTTCAGATTGCGGAGAATGAAATTTTTGATAAAGAGAAAGCATATTGGGATTTTGCAATTACTATGAGTCGTTGATCTGTGAATGCTCGATGGGTGAACCTGGAAGGAACCCATGTGTTAATGCTACCTAAACTCATACAATGATCAGGTTTTGTGGGTGATTTGTGAGTTCGGTTTTAAATTCTATTGGAATTTAAGAAGGATCTGGCAAGGTTTAACTCTGGCCTTGCATCATTGTAACCCTTGAAAGAATTCATGAAATGATATGTCTGCATTGACCAATCAAGGAATGATTGGAAACAAAGGTGCTCATAGTTAGCACATTTCATGGAATTTCTTCGAGGACATGTATGTTTGCATAAAGGGAAGACAATGGATTTTTCATTAAGGAGGACCTTCCAATATTTTACTTACAATGCATAGGTTTTAAAGAAAAGAAAATTTGGGTGGCCACGAATGTTGGAACCCTAGTTACTAATAAAGCAAGAATGATTGGGTGCATTCAAGAGAAACTTATAGTTTCATCTGTACTGATTTGGGATCACGATCAACCTGTAGTAGGAAGTATAGTTATGTTGCAATAATGAACGAGAGTGAATAAGCCATATGGTGAAGAGGTTGGTTAAGCTCCAACACACCATGGAAGAGTACTTGTCACCAAGTGTGGGTATGAATGTGGCCATGAATATTGTCACATTGATTAAGATCATTTGATATAAGAATTGCATTTAGAAATGTAGTGTTTTGAAAGGATGCTTATGTAAATAATGATATTTCCTTTTTTCTTGTACCCTTGAATAGATAAAAATGACTTGAATTGTTAGTATGCAGTGTTTGCAAATATAATGTGAATAAAAACTGACAAATTGATTGGCTGAGGAATGTTGAAGTTGCAGGAAGAAAGGGGTCTTGGATATGGAAGTGTGGTAAGCCCATAAGGGAGACCAATTGCCTACTAAACCAAACTTCTATGGGAAGGGAGGCCCCATACTAGAAAAGGTGGTTCCTATGCGGAACATATATGAAAATAAATGGAGAATTTGAAAATTTGTGGGTAACACATTTGCAAGAAAATTCTAGATTTAAATTTGATGATAATATCTCATGATTTCTATATACCTGTGATATAAGTAAATGATCTGTCTAGGGAGGAAAGATGAAGGATGTCAATATGGAAAGCATGAAAAAGGATATTGTTGAGACAGGAGAACCATGTGGTAAGCTAGGATCACCTAGAATATGTTGTGTTGTGGTAACACAAGCCGAAGGGATGCCTTGGAAGAGAAAGTATGAGGGACGCCTCGACTGTAAAGCTCGATGAAATATCTGAAATTATTCTTGTGTGAGAAATCCTTGGCAAGGAAAGATGGATCACCCGAGGAACTGTATATCAGAGAATGGGATGCCTGAGCCTGGTCCTAGAGGGTGACTGATCGCAAGGAAGAAAGTACTTTGAAAAATATCATACACTATTGATTGGGATCATGCACACAATGGGTATGTCGAAGAAAAAAAAAATGATCCTAGATAAAAGGATAGCCATGTGGATGCAAATCCATAGACTGCACAGATAGGTACTATGCTAGATTATGAAATTTTTCTTCTTGAATTTTGCACAAAAATAAAATGTTTTCGCATGAAATTGTGATTAATATACTTGTTGTCAAAGATTAATGAAGGTAGGTGATGAAGACCAAGGGTATGGAAAGGACCTAATCAAGAAAGAGAATTAGGATTTTGAAACATCTAAATGAAAAAGGCATGATAGGTGTTATTGAGAAAGAACACCGAGGACAATGTTCCCTTTTAAAGGGGAGGGGATTGTAATACCCCTATTTCCCCCCTCTTGTAATTAATAATTAAGTATGATTACCATGATAAGGCATGTGTTGATTTGGTGTTTTGACTTTTTTTCCAATGACCAAATGCCTTTTGCATATGAAAATTATACACTCTATGCTCTTATTTATCTTTCTTTAAAGGCATTATCAAGTTTTGTGCATCAATTCACCATGGAAAACATGAGGTATGTGTAATCATCATTTTGTAATGATTTTTTGTTAATTCATCTTCAATTGTATGAACACAATGTCCTAACGTTTATTGTTTTCTTGCAACAAGCCAAAAACATGATCCGGCCTTCCATCTAGTCCTTCTTCCAGACCTCCATACGACACTCCATCTGACACTCCATATAGCACTCAGAGCATAGTGGAGTTGGCGGTTAGCATATTGGCGGGCTTCGATGGGTGAATCAGAAACATGGGTTTTGTGCCCACTCATGCCCTCCAACTATGGAACTCATCGCATTCAGACTTGGGTAGTTGCAGCGACCATTATTTTGAGTGCACGAGGATGTTGGACAAGATGCTTTTTGTTGATGGAATTTAATGAATTTTTTTTTTAGAGTGTCGACCCTTCCAGTGATCGACCTCTCAAGCTCTGTATAAACTCTATAAATACCTATTGTCTATGCCACGAAGAAACACAAATTTTATTTAAACACACAAACATTATCTTCAATTTCTCTATAAACTTTGTTTTGGTGATTAATATCAATGCCATATTGATTCTGTGACTGCATTTTTCTATTGAAGTAGTGCCATGACCTTCTGGGGGTCCCACCAGTGGTCTGGATAGTTGTTCATATCAGTATATATTTATATTTTCGCATTTGGCTTTTATCACTTACTAATTTCAAATTGCTTGTTTAATTTGTATCACTGGATATATCTCTTCTAATTTGCAGCTCGCTTCCTAGATTGTGTGTGTATCACAGAGGATTTGTGGACGTCCATGTTTACTTGTTTATATTTAGATTCCTAACATCTTTCTTGCAGGTTGTAATTTGTTTTTTTATCAGCTATTTAACTATGCCATCATGTCTCTTTTCTCTATTTCATAAAGTTGTAAATCACTTTGCAAAGTAGCTATTTAGACATTGTCTATTTATTAAGTTGTAATCCTTAAACACTAACTTTAGGTTTGCATAACTTGCTAATCATGTTTCTAGCATCAACATGATAAGATAAAAATTAATTTTGAGTTATGATTTTTAATGATATCCTAGCTATGATTTTGAGTTATGATTTTTTTTTTTTTTTGTAAGTAAGTATTTTTATATATAGAAGCCTTCCAGAAACCAAACCAAGAGTACAAAAACTGAAGTCAACCGGTTGTAATTACTGAACTTCTCCATAAGGAGAAACCAGTTCAGCCAACCGGGAAATTCTAGTATCAGAGTTCCTATCAGTCTTAGAGTAAATAGACAACTTAGCTACCATGAAGGTCACTAGTGTAAAATCTAAAACAAGAAGCATCCCCCTAAAGGGGTCAAACAAGTGGTGTATAATCTGGCACATACTCTGGAAGAAGGCCTGGCCACGACTCCTCGATGACGGGTGTCCTGCTGGTTGCCCACTACATGTCATTTCCCTCGGTGCACATGTCCTTGTTAGCAGCCGTCTCAGCACTTGTCGTTGGGGTGTACACCTGTAGACTGATGACTATCATCGCCTTGGCCTCCTGCTGAACCTTTCCCTTAACAGCTTCATCATTGCTCGATGGTGTTTGCTCCTGCCTGTCGGTGTCCATGAATGTTGGCTTGAACTCCTGCCGACCCGACTCCTCATTGTCCTCTGCAACTCCCTGTTGACGGTTTATCTAGTGATCGCTTGCAATGGGAGGTGCTTCGTCTGACTCTGCTGGAGGGACTTCGTGGTGGTTAGAAAGAAGCTGGAGGAGTATTGGCAGCCGCCCTTCCATCTGTTGTACTCGAAACTGAAGGTCCTCCACTCCTTGACGGATTTCGAAGACAAAATCATGCAAGATGGCGAGGTTTTCACGCGATGGGTTGGAGGATTGTGACTTCTTTTTGTAGCTTGGTCGACCATGGGCAGGCATCCCAGTGGGTGCTTTCGCTGAGGCCAAATATGGCGCAGGAGGAGGAGAGGAATATCTGGAGGAAGAGGGGGCGAGGGGGTGATGCCAAGAAGGGTTCAGGATGGTGTCAATGATGGCCAGGCAATCGAAGGTGGGGGGGGTGTGGGTGGTTGACACAGGGGGTCGGAACGACGAAGACGAAGTTGGAGATGAACCAGAGGGTGAAGTAGACACGCGAGGCCTCCGAGGATGCCAGAGAGAACCCCTGCGTGGTCGAAGTCGTTGGTGCGGCATGGTGAGGCCTGGCGGGTGGGGGAGGTCTGCGAAACCAAGGTTGAGGGCAAGGAGCAGCCGGAGGGGTAAAAGCACCATGAGCGAACCAGCAAAACCAGACCCAAGCTGCCGGGTGAAAACACAAACAACCCGTGGCATTGCACTCTGTGAAAAGGCGGTCGAGGGAGCTCGATTGAATGCCCCTCCCATCGACGTTAAACCAATTTAATGCATGGGGGCAACGACAGCAGTGGGAACGAGCTGATCACATGGCTCTGTGCACTTCTAGCTTCCCCTCATCTCCTCTGTGCACCAGGTAGCTGGCTCCATCACCCCATCCGGGTGATTTTGAGTTATGATTTTTAATGATATCCTAGCTATGATTTTGAGTTATGTTTTTTAATTAGTACCAATTGTGAGTTTGTAGGCTTGAATAAATTATTAATTTTGTACAAAGTATTTTCCAGTATCATTGTGATAGAACAAGTGATTGATTTTGAATCTCTTATGCACAATGTTTATAGGTCATATGGATTACAAGAACATCTAATGTTGTTTTTATGATGTCAAATCTTTCTGTAGATTGCCTTATCCATACTCTACATTTCTCTGTAGAAGTTAGCATCGAGTTGATTCCACTTGAATTGTCATTAGTGATTAGATGCCATCGTGATGTAATTTGCCACCATAGACACAATCATCACATTTGAATACTGTCACAACACTCTTGCTTTCAATTAGGTAGATTAGTGTAAAGATAAGGTTTATTCTCTGCAAGATAAAAGTAATTGTGATTTTTTCATTTAAGAATAGAGTTCACTTGTAAAGATAATTATGACAGATTGTTTGCTTATTCAGAGATTGCTTGTTCATTTAGAAAGTTACTTACTTAGATTAAATAGTTCATAGTCCTAGATTGTTTAAAGATACTTAGATTAAATGGTTCATGGTCCTAGATTGCTTAAAGCTCATTGGTATTAAAGGTTGCTTTGTATATTTAACATAGAGTATGTTGTTTAAATGGATTTTAAAAGTCATCCTTTTAGAAAGTAGAATTGTAAATTAGAAAGAGTGTTGATCCCTAGGGTAAACCATCTCCTTAGCTAGTTAATCTTTCCACTAGATTTTCTTTCTGCCTTGGGTTATCTTGTGTCACGACTCTAGAAGTTAACTTACCTAGTTGACAATTTAATTGAGGGAAATTGGTACATATACTTTACCCATCATTTTTTGGCATCGTTGTGAAGTTGTCTAAAGGTAGGAAATAGTTAGGAAGTAGATTATTTATGAGGATTAGTACTATTTTGGTGGTGGGGAAAATTTAAAATGAGAGGTAAGAACACGCATCTATTATAACAAGTTCCCCAAACTAATGGTAGTTTTGCTTGTTTACTTTTTCATGAACAAACCTAGGGACCAAAGGGTAGATATATCAAAACCAAACCAAAAAGAAATTTGATCGGGGTTCCTTCTAACACGGAGGAAGGAACCTCCACCATCGTGACAGAAGATATTGAAAGTGGGGATATCTCAACCCAAAGGATAAAAAGTCTCGAGAAGAGACCAAAGCTGGGAAACAATAGAAAAATTGAGACATCATGATGGTGGAATGAGGGAGGTAGGACCACTCGAACCTTCTTTAGAACCAGCCAACACAACCTTTTTCCTTTTCACCACCATCAATGGACTCTAACTTTATAGATATCATTGACACTGAACGTAGCAGATACTCTCTTTGTGATTAGCCAATATAATTGTTTCCCAAGTTGAAACAGAAGCTTTGGAACCAATAGTTTCAACTGGCTCGAGTAAAGTCCTGGACATCCAAATGGTAGATAAATCTTCCCATCGAAGGAATACCCTTCCTAGAAAAGAACCCAGAGTACTTTGTTATCTTCAAAGGATAAAACCATTAGAGTTATTCTCTCTTTGGGAATCCTTACTAGTATGGATTATCGGGAGGATCACAACCATGTGAGACATGATTAGGGAGAATAAGTTAGAAACCAAACAGAAACCACCTTAGGGTTTTGTTTGGATCACATACAAAAATGTCAACATGAAGAACATTCCACTCTCCGCACTACCCACCTTTTATGGTAGGGAGAAGTGAGGACCCAGATACCTTTTTGTTTGATTTTGGAATCTTGTGTAGAAGCTATAACTACTTGCAAGATGCCAGTGAAACTTTTCTACCACTCTCAAGGATTAGCATAAGATGGTTCATGGGGTTGGGGAGTCTAGTATTAGGTCTTGGGAAGATATGAAAGCTATATTTCTTAATAAATACCAAGACTATTGAAAATCTAAGGATCCGCATCATGATATTTTTAAAAATTCAAGATTAGGGATGAGAGTCCTAGAAGAATTCCATGGAGCAGTTTCTTATATCTCCGAGAAATCAAAATACCATGACCTTCAAATGATGCAGTTAGGACTCTTTTCCTTAAAGGAATTTTGGAAGAATATCTAGAGCCACTTAACTGATGGAATTGGGTGAAGCATATCCCATTAACCATTCAACTGAAATCGTGGAAGTAATGGTAGAAATTACTCGAGGGAGTAAGGACAAAACTATTAAAGTGTTCGAGTTCTTATAGTAGAAACCTAAAAAGATTTAGTTTAGGTGGTATTACAGGGGTAGAGATATGAAACCTATTGGAGAACTTCAAAACTGATATTCTAAGTACAATGGGTTCCCAGTTGGACACCTTAATTGATATTCTAAGTATAATAGGTTCCCAGTTGGACACCTTAATTATTAAGAAGAAACTGGAGGAAGAGAATGAAACACTGTGCATATTTTGTCCAAGGTTCAGGAGGAAGCATTCCTCAAGGGAATGCTCATTAGACAACATTTCAGTTTGTGGGATTTTTTACTCAAGATCACCCAACTGAAAATTTCCATCACTGCGCAGTTTATTATCCATTTACAGAAGTGGGGATCCTGGGGAATATTCTTATGCACCTAGGAGGACATGGAAGCCTAGGAGTCATCCTACATACCAAGATCTACCACCTCAAGTTTCACCTTATTATCAACAAACACAAGAGTGGAACTCACCAAATTGGAAACATTGATCTCCATAGTATGATTCACACCACCCTTGGCTACAAGGATGGAGAGGAGGGAATACCCAAGGAAACACTCAGGTTCCACCTGTTCCTATGCCCACTCATCCTTACCCATAGTTTCCACCAAACATCCAACAAATTTTTCTAAGTTTTGTTCCCCCACCTTTACCTCCTATTCCACAACAACCCCAAAAATTTCAAAATACAAGCTCCCCAAGACCAAAATTATTACCAGCACAACCGGTGCCTAACCTGAATAACAAACCAACTCAACCTCTTCAAAATTTTGAGTTGCAAACTTTCCCGACACATGTTATTTCTCCAATTCCATTACATGAAATTCAACTAAGGTTGGTGAAAGTTTTGGATAGACAAAGGCCTTCAGTGGTCATCCAGGAAGAAGAAGAAGATGAAACTCTCGACCAACCCACAAATGAAACTAAGTGGGAAGATGTTATTATTCCTAAATACCAAGAACAAAATCTTCCCCAAAGTGAATCTTCGTAGATTACAAAAGCTCCTCTTATCCAGAAAGATTAACAATTGATAAACCAACGATTCGACCAGAATTTGACATTTTAAATGAATTGAAGAATATCTGTGTCAAAATTCCCCTATTACAAGTCATAAAGGACATTCCAATTTATAGTAAGGTGATCAAGGAATTGTGTATCAAGAAACTAGGTAGGAAACAGAAAGATCCTCCAACAGTACATTTGATAGGAGAATTGTTTGAATAAATATCAGAGAAGCCTAGGGTCACAAAGTATGCAAACCCAAGGAATCTCGTAGTAACAATAACCATTAATAAGGTTCCCATTGGAAATACTCTCATAGACCTGGGGGCATCCATTAATGTTATGAATGTTACTACCTTAGAAGAATTTCAGTTGAAACCCCTCCTTATACCTACCCCAACTATTTTGGAATTAGCAAATAAGATAAAACTTATACCTGAAAGAATCTTGGATGACATCATAGTCACATTAGCATAATGGGAATATCCAATAGACTTTCTTTTCATTCATTCAAATGATCATGATAAAGGGCATCCCATTATTTTGGGAAGACCTTGGTTGGCCACAACCAATGCATTTATTGGCTGTAGAGAAGGTGAAATGACTATCTCTAATGGACTTTCTATACAAAAGCTTACCATATACCCACCAAATCAACCTGTTTTAGAGAATCTATGGTGGCTTGAATTTCCATATGAGAATGAGAACTGGGAAGAACCCATGTTGCATAGTGATCATTCCTGGGCACTTCAGGAGCAGACAATGAAGAATGTGCTAAATCAATTTATTTTTGCAATCACATGTGTTGATTTTCCACAATCGTTTCCCCAATTTAAGTACATGTTTGGTGAATAATTTCAAGAACAGTTGGACCCATCAACTTTGTCTTCAACATATTTTATTTTTGAGATAGATGAATCTTCCATATCTTATACTATGCCTTATGAGATTAGTCATGGGAAATTCCTACATATAAATTTCGGACTAGATGCAGATCAACAAGAACAACTAGTGAATGTCCTTAACGACCAATCAAGAGAATTCACCTAGGAATATAACAATATGAAGGGTATACACCCCAACACATGCATCCATCACATATATACCCAGGGAGAAGTAACACATGTTAGGAAACCCCAGAGAAGGATGAATCTGGCACTAAAAGATATAGTAAAGAAGGAAATAAAGAAACTATTGAACACCGGCTTTATTTATCCAATCTATGATAGTAAATGGGTATCCCCATTTGTAGTGGTTCCAAAGAAAGTAACCGAAAAATGGATAATTTGTGTTGACTTCTGGGAACTTAATAAGGCCACTCTCAAGGATTATTTTCCTCTTCCCTTCGTTGACCAAGTCTTGGATACCTTGTCAGGGAAGCGATACTTTTCCTTTCTGGATGGATATAGTGGATAGAACCAAATTCTCATAGCACCTAAGGATTAGGACAAGACTACTTTCACTTGTCCTTGGGGAACCTATGCCTATAGGGTCTTACCATTTGGGTTTTGTAATGATCCTACCACATTTCAACGAGTAGTATTAGGAAAATTTGTTGACATCATTCATGATTATGTGGAAGTGTATATGGACGATTTTACAGTATATGGTAATAATTATCATGAAGCCCTAGATAATCTGAAGAAAGTTCTTATTAGATTCCAAGGAAATGAATATATCCTTAAGTCGTGAAAAGTGTAAAATGTTATTGACTAAAGGAGTAGTCTTAGGGAATCATGTTTCATCTAAAGGGATTAAAGTGGACCCTGCTAAGATTGAGGTAATCGTCAAACTTCCACCTCCAAAGACTCAAAAATAGGTAAGAATATTTCTTGGACATGCTGGATACTACCGACAATTTATTGAGAATTTTACAAAGATTGTTGCACCAATGTTTGGATTTCTTACCAAAGATGTTGATTTTCTTTGGACTGGCCATTTTCAAACCGCCTTTGAAACTCTAAAAACTAAATTATATGTGGCACCAGTTCTTAGGGGACCCAATTGGGCCCTTTCATTCCATATATCCATTGATTCCTTCGATATTGCAATAGGAGGATTATTAGGACAAAAAGAAGACCAACAATCCTATGCCATTTACTTTGTGAGTAATAACTTGTCCCATGCCGAGATAAACTATACAATCACTGAAAAATAATTATTGGTAGTCATCCATGCCATCAACAAGTTTTTTCATTATATCACAAGATATAAGGTATTTGTACATACAGGTCACTCTGTCATTATATTTCTCATGAACAAACCTATTACCAATGGCCGAGTAACTAGTTGGCTCCTATTATTACAAGAGTTAAATATCATCGTCCTTGACCAACCTGGAAAAGAGAACTTAGTAGACGATTTTCTCTCACGCATTAATCATGAGGGTGATAATATTCCTGTTGATTATAGTTTTCTAGATGAGCATCTCTTTACCATCTCTGTAAACACTCCATGGTTTGCAGACATGGAAAATTATTTAGCTACTAGAAAATTACCAACTCATTTATCACCTCATGAAAAGCGTTGAATTATAACACAAAGTGCTAACTACTCCTGGGTTGGCCATGACCTTTTTCGTACTGAAACAGAATTGATTATGCATAGATGTGTCTGGGAAGATGAGATGGTAGAAATCCTACGAAGTTTTCATGATGGACCATGTGGTGGACATTTTTCCAATAAACGTATAACATATAAGGTTTTACATTTAGGTTACTATTGTCCTAGCATCTTTAAGGATGTTGCAAAATATGTGAGAAGTTGCGATATATATCAAAGGATAGGAAGACCCACATAAGATAATGAAATTCCCTTACATTCCCAAGTTATAATAGAACCTTTTGAGAAATGGGCCCTTGATTTTGTAGAACCAATTTCTCCCATGTCTCATAAGAAGAATTATATTCTGGTTTGCATAGATTATGTCACCAAGTGGGTAGAGGAAAAATCCTTGTTTAGGGATAATGAGAAATCTATTGTTGAGTTAATTTATGAAGACATCTTTACCCACTTTGGTGTTCCTTGTGAAATTTTCACATACCAGGGTACACAATTCACTTCTAAGTTGATGAAGGAATTAACGGAAAAATATGGGATAAAGCATCATAAGTCTTATCCATATCACCCACAAGATAATGACCAAGTAGATTCAACAAACAAAGTATTGGAAACTATCTTAACCAAAACTATCTAATTACACCATAGATATTGGGCTGATAGACTTCCAAAAGCATTGTGGGCATATCGTACCACATGGAGAAACACCACTGGGCATTCCCCATACGAACTAGTATATGGAAAACAAGTACTTCTACCAATTGAATTCCAAGTAAGGACTTTCTGTATTGCTTCACAATTGGGATTAGACTTAGATGAGGCACAAAAACAATGATCCCTACAATTGAACGAATTAGATGAGATTAGACAAGATGTTATCCAAAGGAAAATTTTAGCTCAAAACCAGAGGAGCAAGTGGCATGATAAATTTATTAAAAAGAAACAATTTCAACCTGGTGACTGGGATTTGTTGTTTGATTCCTGATTCAAAACTTTTAAAGGTAAACTTACCACTCAATGGTTGGGTCCTTATGAGGTAGTTAACATGTATGATAATAGGGTTGTTAAGATAAAAACAATTGATGATGGACAAGTCTCTTTCGTAATGAATGGACACCGACTTAACCTTTACCACATACCCATTTCCAAAGAAGATTTTCTACAGGTCATGTCATTTGACAAGGCATTGGCCTTAGTGGATGGGGATTTTTCTTCTCCCTCCCCCTGTTCTTGAAACGTTTTGATTTCTAATTGTACAAATGTAAATATTTTAAAGTGTGTTTTTTCTGATAAACAATTTTATAGATTTATGCACGTGTTCATCTAACAACAAGTGGACAACTCCAAGGAGACAAAAAGTGAAGTATTTTACTTTGGAAGAATATGTTTCTATATTTAAACTATGTTGTTTTCTTAAGCACCAATTGGATAATGACATTTTATTATGCTTAGAAACTGCCTGCTTTAAATTCATCATTTTTACAAGATTTCTCTCTTCCTTTCTCTCAAGGCATATTTCATGGAAGTTGCTCATAACCTCCACCACTAGAGGATATAAGGAAGTGAAACTTTGTCTTATCAAACCTAGAGGTTACTAGTACAATTTCCCCAAGAACCCTGAGTAGGTGAGTAAAGTATATTTATGAAAGAGTAGCAAGAAGGTCTGATTAGCGGTTAACCATGGAAACATCAATATAAATTCAAAAAAAAAAAAAAGTGAGTAGGGATTAAAGATACTTTTTTGTTCTTTTCCAATGGTACCATCCACTCCATGTTGTCCCTTGACCAGGTTTTATGGAAATGTTGGTCATGTTTTTCCAATTTTGGGACTTCGACAGGCTGGTTGAAGACAAAGCACAAGTCGAAGCGGACATCACAGGATCTTGGCCCCTTTTTAGGGAAGTTTTGGGATTAGGGTTTATGTAACGGGTATGGGGATGTCATCCCATGGGTTTACCCATGCTTAGGCCCTTTTTGTAATGTATAAATGAGTATATAGGTGATGTAAGTAAAAGATCTAAGTGGTTTTGTGCTAAGTGAAAGTGGTTGTAAGAAGCTTCTGTGTAGATTGTAAGAAGGCTTTGTGTTGTAACCTATCTCGGGGAAGGAGGATCTGGTGAAGTGCATGCATATCTCTTGTCCTATGCGGATTAGGATTTTGTGGGTCTGTGCATGTAGATGATTGACAAAAGACAATAAAGAGAAGAAGAGTTGGTGGACGTATCCCCAGGCTAGGGGTGAACCACGTATATCTTGTGTTATGGTTTCTTTGTGCATTATGGTTTTTATATTGTTCATGTGATTTATTCTTAGTGAAATAATGTATATTTAGATACATCTTATATGATAGTTTAGTGCTTAGCCATGTGAATGAATGTTAGATCTGATTTATCTCTATATGTTAAGTGCTTGAATGTGCTAGGTTTCGTTCAATACTGCGTTGCTCTGTAATTAGGGTTTATCTCCATTGTGAATAAGGGATAAATACTAATGAATGAAAAATTCTAAGTGCTCTATTAGAGTGTTGTAATCACAGATCTGTGTCCCAACTAGGTTGCAGATACTTGAGTCCTGCAACCATCCCTGTGTAACGTCCCCGACCACCCATGGTCGGGCCACGCTACATGAGGGAACACTCTCATTCTCTCACTACGGAACATACTGTAACCTACCCAGTATTCAACTGATCTATGCCACATAAATTTACAAATACATACATATACACACATGCATATATACATATCGAACTGCATGCAATTAAAAATATATATACACGAAGAACTCTTGCGGAAGCTTTATAAATAAAACGTAACAGACAAATACTTTACGTAAATGCACGAATTCATACTAAAATAATAGTAACCACAGACATGTAGCATATACGGTAAATACCCCTAAACATATAGACAATTATAATCACACATATGATAAACCCATAAAATAAGCACGTAAATAACAATGCAGCATGTAATTTCATCACACAATTGGTACTTATCTTGGAAGGAACGTCACCAACTATGTGCAGACCATCCACGAACCTCCTAGCCTTATACTACAATGTTCATCACTCTTAACAGTGAGTCACCCCCGAGCTGGGACTAAACTCCACCTGGGTAAAGGGATTCCTAACCAGGCTAAGGCTCACAGACAACAGGAAAGACTTTGTCTTAGGTGCCAATCAAACTAACAGCCTACAACCTCTCATTCCCCACATGCTTGTCCCACCCAAGGAAGTGTGCCCCTTCTCTACTCAACAATCATTCAGTTTCCCCACTTCCCTTCTAGGGCTTCAGCAACAGGCCAAACAGGAAGTCTCAGAGAACTGTAGTTGTAGTTTATCACCTTTAGGAAATCAATCCCCATCAATTCTCTCACTCAAATAATTTCTCACGGGCCTGATAACTTGCCTCTTCAATATCCCATGGGCCTGACAACCTGCTTCTTCAGTCCAGCTCCTAAGATAACCAGCTACACGAACATATATGACTACAGACACAGGTTCAGGTACAGTGAAATGAATGTATGAAGGATAATTGACTGTGTGAGTGAAATGGTCATGGAATCATGGCTGAATGATCGAAGGAATCATGGAAGAGATGATGGTCTGAATGATGGGAGTCCCTGAAAGTGAACTAAGTCCCAACAATATGTATGCATGTCCCCAACTTGACACTTGTCATGTTGGGAGCTACTTTGGTTAACTTGTCCCCAACTTTAGAACTTAGGATAAAATAATTATCCATACTTTATGTTTTAAGAAATATTAATATAATATTTCTTTTTGGCTTAAGCTCTCTAGGTTAGCTCTTTTCCTTAATGTTTGGCCCTCCCTTTCCCTAACTAGTGGAGTTTAATCCCCCGTCTCTTTTATTATGGTCGGTCTGCGCACAACGATGTATTTTATATTAATCATGAGACATATACAAAATAAGCACATTGGCCTTTAACATCTAGGTTCTCTGGTCTAATTCCAAAACATAAGAATCCCAACTTATAATAATTGGCTCACCAAACTATAACACATATCATGTACACAAAGGTTCACTGACCTCAATATTGCACGCACTTTAGTTACTGTGCACGGTATCCGGGAATGTGCGCACTACATCATTTTACTACGCAATACATGCACGCATTATGCCATGAAAGGTGCATTACAAAATGATGTCAAAACAACTCACCAACTTAAGTACACTTGAATTACATTTACAATTGGGTTTAGCCGAGGGATATTAAAATCCCCTCCCCTTATTTATGCATTGTCCTCAGTGCATCATGTACCCATATACAACAAAATTTTCAAAAATCCTCAAAACGATGTGGGTATTCTTCCCGCATTGCATCCTCATGCTCCCAAGTAGCATCCTCGGGACCATACCGGGTCCATTGGACCTTTACAAGACCTATGGCTCAATTTTGGAGCTGTTTGATTTTCTGGTCCAGAATGCGCACCAGATGCACTTGGAAAGCGCCTTCTTGCTCCACCTGAATCACATTCAAATCAATAACATGATTAGCATCAGGTATATATTTATTTAGCAATGATACATGGAATACATTATGAATAGACATAGATGTAGCAAATGCAATCATATAAGCAACTGGACCAATCCTCTCTAGGATTTCAAATGGCCCACAAAATCTGGCTACCAACTTGGCACAACTTCCTAGCTTCAGGAAACATCTGTTAGCTTTCACTTTCAGGAAAACATGATCACCCACTTTGAACTCTCTATGGGTTCTATTCTTATCGGCATAACTTTTCTGCCTGTCTTGGGAAACTTTCAAATTCTACTTAATTTTTAACATTTGGTCCTCCATCTCCTTGAGCAACTCTGGCCCAACTACTGTCCTATCAGCTGGATTATCCCAGCTCACTAGAGTATTGCGCTTTCTATCGTAAAGTGATTCAAATGGGCTCATTTTCAACGATGCCTGATACCCATTGTTGTAAGCAAATTATACCAAGTGTAGGTAGTATTCCCATTTCGATGGTTTGTCCATCACATACATTCTCAGTATGTCTTCTATCACTCTCTTCACCCTCTATGTCTGTCCATCAGACTCAGTATGATAAGATGTACTAAAGTTCAGATTTGTTCTGAATCCTTTGAACAATCATTTCCAGAAATTCAAGGTGAATTTCGAGTCTCTGTCGGACACAATTGTTTTAGGAATTTCATGTAATCATGCCACTTCCTTCATGAAAATATCAGCAACATCTTTTGCCTTGTGAGTAGTTTTCAGTGGAATAAAATGGGCAGCTTTTGTAAACTTTTCCACCACTACCATGATTGAATCATGTAGCTTGCTTGTTCTGGGAAATATCATAATAAAATCCATTGTCACCACTTCCCATTTCCATTCAGGAATGGGAAAAGGTTGCAGCAACCCTGTTGGGTGCCTATGCTCATCTTTTACTTTCTGGCATTCCATACATCTAGCTATGTATTCAATGATCTCTCTCTTCATACCTGGCCAAAAGTAATGGCTCGTGACCGCTACCACAATTTTCTGATATTCAGGGTGCCCTACATAAGGGACATTATGCATCTCATGAAAAATCATACGTTTCAAGTCCTGGACATTTAGTACAATTTTTTTTTTCTTGTGCAACAATATTCCATCTATTCCCGAATTATAAATATCCATCTTTTGTGCCGTCTTACCTTGTTGTAGATTTTCTACCAATTCTCTGTACTATAGGTCTGCATTTTCAACCTCCAGAATTTTTCTTTTAATATCAGTCTGATACATGCTAATGGTTGTAGCATGTAGTTCATGCACCCTCCTGTTGAGTGCATCAACCACTTTATTCTCTTTCCCCTTGATATGCTTTATATCAAAGTCATATTCACTTAGAAATTCTTCTTAGATCAAAACTCTTCCCCATGAGGTAGTGTCTCCATTTCCTCAAGGCATGCACTATGGCTTCCAACTCCAAATCATGAGTGGCATATTGTCTTTCATGCTCCTTCAAATTCCTTGATTCATAACATATCACAAACCCATTTTGAGTGAGGACTCCACCAAGTCATTCATTACATGCATATGTTCATACAATGAAGTCTTCATTTGGATCTACAATCCTTAGTATTGGAGCACTTGTCAATAATTGTTTCAAGTGTTGGAAACTCTTTTCACAATCCAGTGTCCATTGAAACTTCACACCCTTTCTTTGTAAGGAAGTGATTGGGTGTGAAATCTTTGAGAATCCTTCAATGAATCTCCTGTAGTAGCCTGCAAGACCCATGAATGATCTCACCTCTGTCACATTCTTTGGCACTGACCATTCTCTAATGGATTCTATCTTCTCAGGATCCACTATTATCCCATCCTCTGAAATAATATGCCCCAAATAATGAATTTGTTTTTGATAAAATGAGCACTTGCTCAATTTGGCATACAAGTGATGCTCACTTAATACTTGCAACACCATCCTCAAATGATGTTCATTCTCTTCCTCTGACTTAGAATATATAAGAATGTCATCCAAAAAGATAATGACAAACTTGTCTAAATATTCTCGGAAAACACCATTCATTAAGCACATAAAAATAGTTGGTGCATTTGACAACCCAAATGGCACCATTGTGAAATCATAATGAATATACCTTGTCCTAAAGGTGGTCTTGCTGATATCTTCCTCTTTAATCCTTACCTGATGTTATCCTGATCTGAGGTCTATCTTTGAAAATATCTTTACATCTTTCAATTGATCAAATAGATCATCAATCCTTGGCAGAGGATACTTGTTCTTAACAGTCACTTTATTCAACTGTCTGAAGTCAATGCACAATCTTAATGTTCCATATTTATTTTTCACAAACAAGAACAAGTAACTCCAAGGTGACACACTTGGGCATATATACCCCTTCTTCAGAAGTTCCTCAAGCTACATCTGCAACTCCTTCAATTCTGGTGTACTCATTCTATAAGGACTCTTTGAAAATGGAGTTTCTCCAGGCATTAGATTTATAGAGAAATCAATGTCTCTCTTTGGGGGTAGTCCTGGTACCTCCATGAATACATCTTCAAATTCTTTCAGGACTGCATAATCTTCCAAATTTGACACCTTATCTTTAGGTGTCTCATCCATATGTGCTGCAAATAATTGACACCCTTTTTTGTAACATTTCTTAGCTGCAATGATGAAATTTCTCTAATGGTTACTTCCCTAGGAATTCCCTGCACTTTCCTTTGGTTCCCTTCCTCATCCAAGCAAGTAAATGCTTTGTTATGACAATCTAAGAGAGAAGGATGTTGTTCCAACCAATCCATCCCAATTAGACAGTCATAGGAACCTAAAGGCAAGATGTTCAAATATGCCTTGGTGTTCAGTCCATTCATGTCCATGAGGCATGACTTAACCATCTCATTAACTTTTCTTTTGGCCCCTGTATCCAGCTGCACCAACCAAGATTTTCCATGCTTGCTTCTTGGAAATTGCAAACTTTCCACCATCTCAGGATCTATATAACTATGACTAGCTCCTAAATCAATTAAAATAGAAATGGTTTGGTTGTTGACCATACCTTCCACTTCAATCATGTGGGACTAATACTCTGCTTTCTTGTTGTCCAGGGCTGCATAGATCCTTGGCACATTTCTACCCATGTTCCTCATTGTTTCAGCTTGTTGTACATTGTGAACAATCCTTCCTTTTTTACCTCTATGAGGACAATCTCTGAACCTATGATCTCCTTTACAACACCAACATTGAATAGGTGGTTGCCTTGGTCTTTGACTCCCTGTGTCAATCGTTCTGGGTTCTTTAGGCATTTGTTGTCCCTGTGGATTATTTTTGAAGAATCGTGTCTTATTCCCCTTCTTCCTCTGATCCATCTTGAATTTATTTTTATCTTCCAAAGTTTTTTGGAAAGTTGGCCTTGATTTATGTTGATCATATAGGCATTTAGCTCACCTTATGGTCTCTTCCAATGTCTTGGGATCATCATATTGTATTTTTTCACTAATGAATGATGGAAATCCACTCAAATACCTTTGAATTTTGATTGTCTCATCCTTGATGAAAGTGAAATACTTCAGCAGTTCTAGAAACCTTATCTCATATTCATCTATGGTCATACTTCCAAGCTTGAGTTCAAAGAACCCTTTCATTTTCTTGTCATAATATCTCTTAGTCAAGTATTTCTTCTGAAAATACTTATTGAATTCCCTCCAAGTAACACTTTTCTCTTTAATGTGTTGCACATGCACAAGTTGATCCCACCACATTGATTCCTTTCCTTTGAGTTGATAGATGACAATTCTACCATCTACATGAGAAGAATAATTATGTAGTTGAAATTTTTTTCTCATGCCCATCAACCATGTTTCTGCATATTCATCCTTCTTGTGCTCACCATCAAATGTAGGAGGTTTGATTTTGTTCATTTCTCCTTGTAGCTCATCCACCCCAGACCTCTTATGCCTTATGACAGGGGATGGACTTGAGTTGTTTCCTGCTCTCTTATTGGAATGCCTCGGGGAGTTTTGGTGATGTCTGCTAACACTTCTTTCTCTTCTTTTCTCATCTGGAGGCTTGTGACTTCCGGATTTGCTTGAGCCACTCTCCTTATCCAATTTCTTTTCTATTTTTTGCAAGCCCTCCAATAACTTCATGTTGAAGTCATCCTACTGCTCCTTGGATTTCATAAGCCTTTCATTATCAACTTTATGGCTTTGGACATCCTTCTGCAAATTTTTAATGGTCTCTACCATATTCATATTTTCATTCCTTTCATATCCATGTCCATTGGAGTTTGTTCCTTCAATGCCCAAATGGACCTCCATCCCTCTGCTCTCATCTTGCTGACTGTAATTCCTCTGTGCCTCTTCCATTCCTATGGACTCTACACTGATCTTGATCTGATCTGGTTGTTGTTAATTCTGCAAAATGTGCAGCCATCAAAACTTATCAGGCTAGCTAATTCAACAATTCATGGAAAATATGAACCATTTTGGTTCAATAAATACATCAGAATTATTTCTTCTGATTTCTTGGTGTTATCACCATGACAATTCTTAGATAAGACCCAAGTCTTAAGAATTTAGAAAGAGTTGTGTGGCGCCTCCAGAGATACATTGGGGCAAAAAACGGGTTGCCGAAACCACTTTCGCCACAGTCGATGTCATGTGTTTCAATATGTCAAAACCACCACTTGTGGGATGGGAAATGACTAGTTAGATCACCCTGTTTCACTCATTCGGTACTTCACAACTGTATGATGTCAGGGGAACGCCACCATGTAACGAAATCAAAAGCTAATCATTTGAAATGGGTTAGTCGAGCATGAAAAACCCATGTATTTGTACCTAAGTCTGTATGTGATTCATGATTGGGACTCTATATCTACCAATTCTCAAGTATGAAGGCATCATCTTATCCATAAATGGAGTAATCTCCAAATTTGCTCGACCTTCTGATCTCTGTAAAATCATTTCGATGTCCACAAAAATTGAGGTACGTGGACAAAGCTACATCCAGTGAAACTAGTCATTCAGGTAACATGGTATATTTTCCTACGAGTAAGAAGGAAAGGGTAATTGCGCATATATTAGCAACTAAATTTCACACAGAACCTGCCACAGACTCGAAATTGGAATTCAGGTTAAATCCCATTATGAAGGATCTAGTTATTAACAGACGAGTTGTTAAGAAGAAATGGAGCAAGCGATAGAAGAAAGAAACCATGGCTGAAATGGTTGAAAATGATCGAGAGGATCAATCGGTCTGGTTAGATACTTTAAAGGAGGAGATCATTAAGCTGAAATGAGTCCTTGAATAAAATTAAGTACATTTCAACAATTTTTGGACAGAATGTAGTAGAGGTAAGGAGCCCTAGAGATGATAGACTTGTTCTTAAATGGTCCCTTTAAAATAGGATAACTATTTTTTTAAATCATTCCCTTTTTGTAATTTTGGGATTAAAATGAATATATAAATGCAGAAGTGGATTTTGGACTGTTTATGACAAGATTCTAACTAGTGGTGATATGAGTCTTGTTTTCTTTCATAGTATGCGTTTCTTGTAAGCTTATATTTCACTTTCATCTATCTGAATCGGAGGAATATAAAACCCAGCATTCATCTCTGAGATCCTCTCGGCTTAGCAATTTAGACTATAATTATTTCTTCTCAAACCAATTATGAATTCATTTTAAATAATGCTTTGATGCAGTTGTGTTTTTTTTTTCTTTTCTTTTTTTTCTCTAATACCATGCAAATTTTCTATTAAACTCAGACTCATCGCCTTCCAAACAACTTCACGTGCACAAAAATTCAACCTGTACCCCCATATTTATCGTTCGTAGCAACACCACAAGGTAAATCATGCTTCCACGCACCTATATCCACTATGCATTTCTTCTCCGTCATGCCAATAACTTGTGCGCACTATTTTTGCGTTGCATGCCAATATCCACTGTGCACAGTTTTGGTTCTTGCACTGATACCTGTTGCGTGCAGTTTTTGTATCACACACCGATATTCCACATGCATTTCACTCTATGCATTGCACCATACCAAAGTTCAATATACCCCCACCGTGCATAATAATATGTGTGCACCATTGACTATACTGTCACAAGACAACTTATACTCATACTGTCGTGCACCAACCAAACTCCTCTGCGTTTTGCAATACTACGTACACCACGTGCACCATTACTATGTGTGTGCACACCGCGCAATGCTAAATTTAGCGCACGCATCTGCACACAATATTCTTCCATGTGGTGCCGCAATTTACCATGCGCACCTGTATGCCAACATTTTTCGCATAGTGCCAAAATTTACCGCGCGTGCCTGCATGCCAATATTTTCCGCGCGGTGCCAAAATTTACCATGGATGCTCTGTGACTCAAAATTTGGCCACTTCAAAATTAATATTTTGTGAATATTCGCTTCAACTGAACCTTTCCGACCCATTTAGGCTCAGTGTTGGAACTGATCCTCTGATACCATGTTGTAACGTTCCCGACCACCCATGGCCAGACCATGCTACATGAGGGAACACTCTCGTTCTCTCACTGTGGAACATACTGTAAACTGCCAAATATTCAACTGAGCTATGCCACATAAATTTACAAATACATACATATACACACAGGCATATATACATATCGAACTACATGCAATTAAAAATATATATACACGTAGAACTCTTGTGGAATCTTTATAAATAAAACGTAATAGACAAATACTTTACGTAAATGCATGAATTCATACTAAAATAACAGTAACCACAAACATGCAACATATATGGGAAATACCCCTAAACATACAAATAGTTATAATCACACATATGATAAAACCGTAAAATAAGCACGTAAATAACAATGCAGCATGTAATTTCATCACACAATTGGTACTTATCTTGGTAGGAACATCACCAACTGCGTTCATACCATCCACAAACCTCCCAACCTTAGACTACACTGTTCATCACTCTCAACAGTGAGTCACCCCCGAGCTAAGACTAAACTCCACCTGGGTAAAGGGAGTCCTAACCAGGCTAAGGCTCACAAACAACAGGAAAGACTCTGTCTTAGGTGCCACTCAAATTAACATCCTACAGCCTCTCATTCCCCACATGCCTGTCTCACCCAAGGAAGTGCACCCCTTCTCTGCTTAACAGTCCTTCGGCTGCCCCACTTCCCTTCTAGGGATTCAACAACAGGCCGGATAGGAATACTCAAAGAACTGTAGCTGCAGTTTAGCACCTTCAAGAAATCAATCCCCAACAATTCTCTCACTCAGAGAATTTCTCACGGGTCTGATAACCCGCCTCTTCAATACCCCACGGGCCTGACAACCAGCTTCTTTAGTCCATATCCCAAGCTAAC